>PISX010007255.1:0-90644 GCA_004024625.1 Mellivora capensis | reverse complement strand
TTTTTTTTTCCTTTTTTGGATGGTGGATTGAGTTGAGGTTCTTTAAAAAATAGGTCACTCAAAAAACATCATTCTCTCTTGAGCAGCACTGTGTACTTGAATGGTTTGGACTAAGTGTTTTAGATAAAGGAAACACTCTTTCTAAAATAACACACAGTTAACAGCTGGAAAAGTAGTGAAGCGTTAAACTGTCCATTATGCTTAAAGAATAACTTGGCTAAAATCCTTCCTTCCCATTAAAAGCTCAGAGTGTACCTTTGGAATTTATGTAACTATAACTTAGAGCATCTGTTAAACCCATTTGTCATTTTTTCATTTATAATTCAGACTAAATAATTAATTCATATCAATTTAGAACCATGTCCCCCTTTTAAAAGTAGTACAGATTATTTTTAGTTTCCATAAGTAGTGGTATTAATGATATTTCAGAAATTAAAAATAACGAGACTCCCTGGAAGGAACCAGTAGGTGTTTTTCAGGCTAGTAAGATATATTTTCAGGTTAGAATTATTCCACTGGCTTTTTTGTGAGGTTTCTTTAAAAAAAAAATTAGATAGACCTTAAGATGACATTTAAAGTTGAGGAAGGAAGGGGGGTGCCTGGGTGGCTCAGTAGGTTAAGCATCTGCCTTTGGCACAGGTCATGATCTCAGGGTCCTGGTATCCAACCCTGTGTTGGGTCTCCTTGCTCAGCGTGGAAACTGCTTTCCATCTGCCCCTCCCCCTACTTGTGCTCTCTTTCTATCTCTCTCTCAAATAAATAAATAAAATCTTAAAAAAAATAAAGTTGAGGAAGAAGGTAAAGAGAGGAAAAAGAGGCTATACACATTACTGTGTGTTTGAGTGCCATTCCCACTAGTCGCAAGGACTCAAAAGCAGAGACCAAGGCAATGAACTCCGTTGCCATAGTCAGGTGGCAACTAATTTCTCTTTCTTCCTTCCTTCCTTCCCTCTCAATATTTCCTTTTTCTCTTTCTAGAGAAGAGGAGATATTGGCATTTCTTGGATGTCTTTTGTGTGTCACATGTTTTGATAGCTTCTGTTAACAACCCTGATATGTGATTCTTAAAATAATTGAGATCTAGTGAAATAAAGACACACTCAGAAAGAAAGATCAGTGTGTTCTAATTTACAGTGATAATTTCAGAGTAGAATTGAAAATCTGGCTAGCCTACAAAGATTCACCTTAATCAATAACATCCATCAATTTTATTAATCACGTGTCTTATTATTGCTCTTTGAAGATAATGTCATTTTTTCCTTATACCTTCTTTTTCTATTTATTTTGTGGATTATCCCACCCTCCTCACTTTTTGTTGTTGTTGTTGTTGTTGTTCCTTTAGTTTCCCTAAATTTCTGGCATCTGGAATTTAGGAAACTATGAACCATTATTTATTTGAATATTGCTTCTGCAACAGTCTTTGTCCCTCTGATTCTGACACTCCGATTATATGTATATTAGACATTTTCAGTTATGATCTATTCTCTTAAATTTCTCCCCAATATATTTTTCTCCATGGGATTCTGTTTGACTCTTTAATATTGAAACATGTCATTTAATTTAAAATTCCTTTATCTTGCTATATCCAGCTTTTTATGGAAACTTTCCATTGAGCTTTAATTTTAGATATTCCATTCTTAGTTCTAGAATGTTTATTTGAATCTTTTCTTAGTGATGCCACATTTTGGTCAAAATTATTCATCCTTTCATATATTTTACCCATTATTTTTCTAAATTTTCTTGTCCATATTATTTTCATAGTTATTGTCCCTAATATCTTCACAGTCACTAAGCAAAATTATTTTTTTTATTATTCCAATAGCTAGCCTTTCATTTCTATTGACTATAATATTTTTAGCTATGTTTCTAATCTTATTTTGCCTGGTAATTTTAATACAATGCAATATATTGTGTATAAAAAGGATGGAGTCCCTGGATAGTGTCATCTTCCACAGAAGGTTGATCCCAAATTCTGGCAGCCAGCCTGAATGGGAGCAAGTCTCCTTAATCTAATTAGGGGTTTAGCTGAGTCAAGACTCACTTGCAGTTTTATTTCTGTTTCATCCCTGTTCTAAATATTTAGATTTCCAAGGTTTTCAGTTGAGATCTTGGAGTGTTTTCTTAAACCCTTCTTTCCTGGTCAAATCTGAACTCCATTTTTGGCTTCTTAGTACCATAAGACTACCAAAAATTTACTCTGAGTTTCAGTGGCTCTTGGCTGGGCTTCTTGCTCCGTGAAACTTAACGATTTGGCTGATGGCTCAAACTGAGAAACCTCCAACTGTCACACCCATTTTTCTCCATACAATGTAGGCACATCAATTCCTGCCTGCCTTGACAGTTCCAAATGCTAATGTCTTTCCAGACCTATGCTATTACTTGAAATTCTCCTGGCTTCTTAGGTTTGTCCTTGGATGGTTCCTCCACCCTTCTCTTGGGAAAAAAATTGCTCAGGCCCTGGGGGAAGAAACAGATTGCAGGTGTAAGCAAATAAAATGTTGACTACATAGCCATATTCCTCAAGTATCCAGGCTTCTCAAATCCTGGTTGCCTCAGCAACTTTCTAGGACTTTTATACATACATATCATTCATTTTATATAAACACATATATAAATTTTATATAAATATACTTAATTTTAACAAGCTGTGATAGAGGTATTTATCTATAAGCTAACCAATCAATGTCAAAATCATAAGTAAATAAATCAATATAAACATAGTTCAGAGATTTTGCATATTTCCCTTAAGTAAGCAGAGTCATACTACGGTAGGAGAAAAATAGAGCTATAAATTTCTAAAAATTACTGTTGAAGACTATCAGTAATCATTGTTTGAAAAGCAAAAGTTTTCTGATGAAGTAATATATAAAAACATGATCAGTTTTAGGTATTGAAAGATGTCTAAATATGATGGAGTGTTCTGCACACTCCCAATACTATGAAAGTTCAAAAAGTATAACAACATAAACCAATCTGAACAGTTTTCTAGTTTCAAAATTTCAAGTAATGGGCATGAACTTTTCAAAAGGACTCTGAGGTTGATAAAAATTTTTATAGTAACAGTCATCAGGATTGAGCAGGCAAAATAGGTCATGGAATGTATTCACCCAAATTTCATCCATTTGCATTTGTTTTAACTTTTGAGAGAGAATTTTTAATAAATAAATAGTATAAAGTATAGTTTTTGTTACTATGTTTTAGAGATTTACTTAAAATGGAAAGACATTTGTTTCTTTTAGGTGTCCTACATCCAGATTTTTACTTTTAACATGTGGAAAATAGTATAACTAGGAATATTTCCTCCAATATTAGCATTTGTATTGGTAAAGGTGGGTTTTTTTGTTTTTTGTTTTTTTGTTTTTCCAAAGTTGAGGAAGGCAGAGTTGAGGGAGGCTGCTAAGTATAGATGAAAGTTCTGGAGTGTTATAGTTGAATGAACTCAGTTTTTTTTAGTCTGAGTTTATATTTACCATGGGAGGACACTAGAAAAATTATTTAATTTCATTAGGAATCAGTTTCCTTATCCGTAAAATGAGAATAATGCTATTTAGCTTACAATGTTGCTGTGAAGACTAGAGTCAGCATATGTGAAACATTTTGAGTAAAGACTCAGTATAGAGACTCTACTTAGAAAACGATGAGGCACCTGGGTGCCTCAGTCTGTTGAGTGTTGGACTCTTGATATCTGCTCAGGCCATGATCTCAGGGTCTGTAGATCAAGCCCTACATCAGTTCCTTGCTGAGCATGGAACCTGCTTAAATTCTCTCTCTCCCTCTATTCCTCCCCCACCTCTAAAAATATGCTCAGTGATGTGCTTTGTAGACTTTAATGTTTATGTAGCTTTCAACCATATGTAAAAGCAAACAAACAAACAAATAATTAAAGAAAAAAGCCATAAAGTAGTCCAGATGAATTAAATCGTTTTTTCTTTAACATTTATGAACTATGTATGCATTGTATAATAAAAGAATAAAGGTAACACAATTAAAAGTAGTATAATAAATACCTTCAAGTTTAAATTTAATTATTGCATTAAAAATTAAGAATATGGATGCAAATATATTGTCATATACTTAGTTGAAAGTGACACAATATTTGTTTTTAAACAATGCAATTATTCTCAAGTAGAATAAGCCAAATGTAGAGATTGGAAGTCCATTTGACTTTAGTTGATGAGTATAAATATTTTCCAAGAAGCAAAAAATTAATTTTAAACTTCCATATATTCCTGGAATAGAATAGTACTAGAAGATACATGGTAGGATGATGTAATAGTTCTACACACCTTCTTCAAAGGCATTATTATTAATCAGAAAGCTTTAGTTTGAATGATTCCCTAAATCCAAAAATCCAGTAACACATAGAATTTGGTACTAAGCTTAGAGTTTATAGTCAAATATGCTTGAAGAAAAATATTCATTTTTTTCCTTTTTTTGGGGGGGTGTGGGGGGCAGAGGGAGGAAGGGAGAGGAAATTTTAAGCAGGCTCTAAACCCAGCATGGAGTCCTACTCAGGACCTGATCCTAAACCCTGAGATCATGACCTGAGCCTAAATTAAGTGATGGATGCTTAACCCACTGAGCCACCCAGGTACCGCAAAAAAAAAACCCATTATTCTTAACAAATAATTTTATTTTTCTCTGAATTATCACATATTCAAATAACTAAAATAGTATATAATAAAATGAACTAAGATAAACAAGTAATCAAACAAATGCAATTTTAAATGATTAAAAACCTTACCGTGTATGAAGTGCTTGATGTTTCATTTGGAAAGTTTTGTGTAACGTTTAATAGTTCTACATAGGGAATAAACTACTCAGGCCTTATTTATTTTAATGACTTCTGAAATGGCCTTTAAAAAACACTTACATTGAAAATCATATGGAAAGGAGCATATAGTAGTTTTATGACACTATTGCATGGCTTTTGAAATTATATAGTGATTTTCCATTTTAAGCAGCTTTAAAGAGTAAATTTGTTAAGCTCCAAAATAGTAGAATCACATTAGTCAAGAAATAATATGTAGGTATGTTTATGGATAACTAAGTTAATATAAAAATGAAAGGAGTGGCTTCACCTTTGTAAATTAGGTAAATTCATAGTTTGGATTATAGTTCATTTTTGACACACTCAGTTATACTAAGTCATTATTTGATAATTTATTTTTATCACTTGTTCTTACTAATCACTTTTACTCAAAATATATGCAATAAAATATTGAAATTATTTAAAACTTTTTACATATTAGACTATACAAATTATTAGTTTTGAATTACTGAGTTAGATTTTGATATATTTTATTGGTATTTGGTTTGACTTTTGTTGTTGTTTTGATTTTCATATATTAAATGAAGAAACTTGCTTTTCTAAGTCCTGCTTAGAGTTTATAGGCTCATAGCTATGATGTGAGTAATTCAGCAATTTTACCCCTTACACATTCTTTTTACTGAAATGTCTTTCTATAAATCTGCAACTAGAGGAAAAATTAGGTAATTACAGGACTTTCTTTCTTTCAATTATATTAGGGGAATGTGTGAGCAAAATAAATATCACTTTTGTCATATATCTTTTTCTTTGTATTTTCTAAACCCAAATGTTTCATGTCTTATTTTAATACTTGTTTCAGTGAAAATCCTTAAACTTCACGTAGTGGTCATTTTGGGTTTTGCAATGGAATGGAATTTTACTTATGGCAGTGAATTCCCAAGTAGAGTGCATATCTTCCCAAGATTCCCTCTGTCTTCATAATGAAGTATTTGAATGTAAAGGGTGTTAAGAGAAAATTTGCTTCCAGTCCTTATGAGAAAACTAAGAATTATAAAACTGAAGTGACTTGATCAAATTAACAGAGCAAATAAGTGGTAGAAATTGAAGGCAGATGAGGGGAATGCAACATGGAGTGTGTTCCATGTGTTGGGGTCCATGCTAGCATCTTAGAAGTGGTACCTCCTTAAGTCTCCTAGTATCCCTGTAAGATAGATTCTTCCATTTTGTGGGTTGTTGTGGAAGCTGGAACTCTGATAGAGTGAGATGACTATAAAAACATATATTGTTTTACTCATCTAAACCATGTACAGAAGTTTAAGAACACATAGGACGACAGAAAATAAACTTATATGCAAATAACTAATCACCTTTACCACCCACCCACCTTTCCGTTACTATATTCATCAGTGGTTGGATGAACACTGCCACTGCTATTAGCAAAGATTGCTTTCTAGATTAATCTTCAGGGGAAGGTTTCTCTGTTTATAAGATATCATGTACCTTTAACCTTCAAAGACCAATAATTGGGCCTCATTTTCTACCTTGATCCATGGAAAACAATCTTTCCCTGTTTGTGGAAATCCCCAGAAAGGGTTGCCAGATGCCCAACATCTCTGCCCCCTTGGCTAGCTCTTTGGCTCCAGACTACTGATTAACTCCCACCTCTACCTTCCAAGGTAATTTGGTAATAAACATATTTTCTATTTATAAAAATGAATGCTAATAAAATTATTTGAATGATTTAACTGTGTGTCTTAAAGTCCATGGACATAATTCCCTTGTATTGTTGCTTAAGATAGCTCCATAATCGGGCTATTTTTTTAGGAATAGTTCAGAAAAGCAGTTCAAGTACTCAAGGACTATGAGAAATGTAACTTCTTTGGCAGGACTGCCTCCCTGTTGCTGAATGTTTGGCATTGTGCTATCAGATCCTGTCATTCTCCCAAGCTTAAAAAAAAAATCACTCAAACATCAAATAAAATAATCTGACAAAACAACTGATGTATTTTGTAAAAATAAAATCAGTGTCCGCAATCAATTATTTGAAAGGTCACTTTAAAAATTAATTTTTGGTTTCATTATCATTTTAGAATATTTCTCTTTTGTGAGGGCAAGGAAAGAGAGAATGCCGTACTCTGTAGACTTAAGTAAATAAATAGAATTTCATGGTATATGACTTAAAGCCAGTCCTATCCAATTTAGTGGATTTTTTGTTGTTGTTGCTGTAACATTTGACTTCATAGTAATAGAATTTTCAATCCCAATTTTTAACAAAATAATGCACACCAAATTTCAAATGATTCTTCTTTGGAATAATTAGAAAAAATAGAGGAAGCTTGCCAAATAAAATACAAGATGATTGGTTAAATGTGAATTTCAGATAAGCTTTTTTTTTTAAAGTATAGTATGTCTCATGCAATATTTGGGACATACTTCTACTGAAAAAAAATCATTGTTTGTCTGAAGTGCAAATTAAACTGAGTATCCCATATTTATATTTGCTCAGTCTAGTAATCCGAGAAGGGAGACAAAACAGATGCACATAAAAAAAACAAAACAAAACGGTGCTCCGCTGCTCCGCCGCTTGCCGTGAGCGGGTCCCTCCCCCGCGGTCTATCCTCCCGACGCTTTCGATTCACTTCTCCGCCAGTCCTACCTTTCAGAAAGTGGTCGATTTCCTGTTTCCAGAATTGCTGTTCTTCCTCTCTTCGATCTCCCGTTGGATTTGTAGGTGTTCGCAATGGTTTGATAAGCTATCTAGCTGATCTCCTGCTACCTGATGTCGAGGTATTATCAATAAGTTTTGGGAAGTGTATTTAGAACTTGGATTGGAATTCTAATTTTATTAGCTGTAAAGTGAGGAAGATAGTTAGGCCTTCTTAAGGGAAGTCACTACATTCCATGGATGGGGCCGAGACTGCTTGAATTTTATTGATGAAATAGACACACTTGCCTCAACTAGCAAGTGGCACAGTTGACAACTTTTGGCGACTATCCTTGGTTTGTCTTCAAAGACCACCCATCCTCCACCCATTTCTCTAAATATTTCATCCTCAAGGAGGACATTGCCAGACAATTGTTCATCTGCAAAGTTCTTCATCTGCCAAATGTGCATGATAATGTCAACCTTTCAGTGTTGTAAAGGCTTGCTACAACCTATTTATAGGATAATATAAATGGTAGGCACTTAACATAAATATTTACTTTTCTTGTTCAACATTTAAGCTTCCTCGAATCTCTGGGATCATGACAGAATTCAGAAAAGAGGATGTGGGATTATGAAACTGCGAGGCCAAGGATATTTGAATCACTTATTTGGAAAAGCATTGAATCATCAGTTAAAGGGAAAGAAATAAGGGAGAAATGCCTTCTTCTATCAATGTATTATTCACAACCCAAGTAAAATAAATTTTCAAATACTGTATGGAAACTTGTAGAGATGGAGATCCTGAAAGATCTAATGTTACTAATTTTAGTTGTATATTTTAATATCAGAAGTGATGTTACTTTTATTTATTGTGCTGTAGTTATTATTGTATGTATTTAATAGGAATCTCAAAATGTTACTCCTAATTTTGTTTACTAAATATTTCTGTTACTCCCTTGTAGTAATAATAGTAGGAGCTAACATGATAAGAGTGTCAGCGTAAGCACAGTGTAAGCAGTGTAAGTTCATGAAACTGCCAAGCCATCTCTATAGGAGTATATTGGGTGTGGTTTTATTTTCCCTATTTTGGATGTGAGTAAACTGAAGATCACTGGGTTCACTAAAATGCTCAAGGTTACACAACCTTAAGCCAAGGGGAAGAACTGAGTTAGAACCCCAGAACCCTTTTATTTACTGTATTCTGTCAGTCTACTTCTAGTAATGTCTTAAATCCATTCTGATTGGCCAGTACCTGTGTCAAATCAATGCTGGAAGTTTTAGCTATCACCTCTGGAAATTTTAACTATCACCTCTGGATTTAGGCGCAGTTTTTTTTTCCCTATGTAGCTTCAAACTCTTAGTCTTTCCAGGTTTAGGGTTTGCTTTGGTTTTCTACCTTATTTTCTAAATAATTATTTTAATGGCCTTTCTCATTTTAATTTTAATTGACTTTAACTTAAATGTCATTTTGTTTTATTTTGTTGTAAAACCTGAGGGGAAACTTTCTGACTTGAAGTTATCATGATGGTCCTGAGACAGCTTTAACATGTGTTACTTTGGGGGACTAATGAGCAACATTCTGAAAAGGTACATGGAAAGGCCTTAATTTTGGAAAGGTATCATTAGAATACAAAATAACAAAAGGGAGTTGCATATAATGAACAAACTTCTGAGCCACCCAGAAGTGTGTCACATTCTGGCCATGATATATCATTGGTGTGTGCTTTAGATTCAACTGCTTAGCTTGGCTCCACTATGGGTTCTTCATCTGCAGAGTGAGTATGATAAGACCAAACTTGTAACATTGTAGTAAATGCTTACTAAAACATATTTATAGCACAATATAAATGGTGGGCACTTGATAAATGCTAGTTATTTTTATTCGTATGCTTAGAGCCAAGTCGGTTGACTTCATTTTCCACAGAGATAAGGAAATGAGCTTTTCAACAGTGTTTTTCCCTATTATAGGCTTAGTTGACAAGATAGTCATTAATGGGCCTACTCTGCTATCTTGAAAAATGTTTTGTAGTTCTTGGTCAATAAAGACTGGTTACACAAATAGGGTTATTGTGTTTTCCACTTTAAAATACCATTTATGCTTTTTGTTTTCTTTTGCTTTTTCAATGATGAGATGAGTTACTTTATAAGACTAACATTTTTCTGACTGTTAATTTGGTCACCGAAATTAAAATAAATGGCAGTTCCAGACTCAGATTTCTAGCCAAGATCCAATATTCAACAATGCTATTCTCCAATTTTCACTGCTCATCAGCTGTACTGGGTATATCCAAGATTGTGTAGTTTGGAAAAAACAACATTTTCATTTAAAATATCAGATGTATTTGCTGAGTGGACCCTTGTCGACAACAGGAAGTTTTGTATCATTTGACCACACATGTGAACTGAATAATGTACTAGGAAAAAATCCTCTCAGCATTTGAAACTATTGACCAGCTTGCTGATGCAGATTAAAAATATACATTGAGAAATTCCAAATATATGTGTAGTTTTGTTATATAATAGAGCAAGGAATAATCAGAAAAACAAAAACAAAAGCAAACACAAAAACACCATAATAGTCCAAATGGAAATTCTAAAAATATTTATGAAAGTTTCTGAGGAAGATAAATAAGAAAAAACATGGAAATAGGTCATTTTGCCTTCTGTCTTCATACAACTTTATGAGAGGTCACTAAAATCATCTTATCATAGTCCATGTGACTGGTATAATTTTTTTTTATTTTACTGGAAATAGTCCATTAAAAATATCACATTTAACATTCTAATTAAGAAAACAAAGATTATTATTATAATGGGCTTATTATAGACTTACTAATTTGTATCTTTTCTCAGAAGTTTGTCACTTTCCAAATGCCATGAGACATTAAATCCTGCACACTGGTTGTGTTTTATGCTTTGATTTTCTGACAAGCCACCTAGAATGTGCTATGTTTACTGTCTTAGTGCAATGTTAACAATTCTCATGGAAAGATTGAATGAGAATTTCCATAGTCAAATTGTCATTTTAAATAATTTGTTTCATTTATCTGTTTGGTTATTATTCCCTTTATGATTTCTCACTACCAAAGTCTATGTTGAACATGACTTTTTATGTAGACGCTAAGGCAGGGGTTTCCCTACCTCTTGTGTCCACGGACTCAACATCCATTGGCGTTATTTACTGGTTGCCAACAATCTTTTGGCCTTTGCATAATCATTTCCTCCTGTGATTTTTTTTTTAAAGATTTTATTTATTTATCTGACAGACGGAGATCACAAGTAGGCAGAGAGGCAGGCAGAGAGAGAGGAAGGGAAGCAGGTTCCCTGCTGAGCAGAGAGCCCTATGTGGGGCTTTATCCCAGGACCCTGGGACCATGACCTGAGCCGAAGGCAGAGGCTTTAATCCACTGAGCCACCCAGGTCACCCACCTCCTGTGAATTTCTAAATCTATACTTTGGGATACTAGAAATGTCTGATAAACATGTTCAGAGTTACCAATTTAACAGAGCCGTGAGACTGTGATTTTAGTTAGGAGTAATACTGAGGCATCAGTTCCAGGGGGTTTACTATTTGTTTATTGGTAGGTACCCATAATTATGATTTTGTTTAGTTTACATTTAAAAAAATGTATTTATATTGTGGGGTGCCTGGGTGGCTCATTTGGGTAAGCATCTGCCTTTGGCTCAGGTCATAATCCTAGGGTCCTGTGATGGAACCCCGCATCATCGGGTTCCCTGCTTCTCCCACTCTGTCTGCCACTCCCTCTGCTTGTGTGCTCTCTCGCTCTCTGTCGAATAAATAACATCTTTAAAAAAAAGGGGGGGGGCGCCTGGGTGGCTCAGTGGGTTAAGCCTCTGCCTTCAACTCGGTTTATGGTCTCAGGGTCGTGGGATCGAGCCCCACATCCGACTCTCTGCTCAGCAGGGAGTGTGCTGCCCTTTCTCTCTGCCTGCCTCTCTGTCTACTTGTGATTTCTCTCTCTGTCAAATAGATAAATAGAATATTTTAAAAAAATAGTAATAGTAAATAAAAAATATATATAATTCTGTCCAAAACTAGACTTTAAAGATGTGCTAGATGTTGGATTCTAATTCAACATCTATTTCCAAGGGCTAAAAAATTAGAATTTACATATCCCAGTGCATATCCCTGTGCAGCCAGGGGTTTAGAAGTGAACTAGATTCTTTACCTAGATTTGGGGCATTTTCCTGAGCCCAGGTCCCAGATCCCTGGATTGGTACCATGATAGCATGTGAGTGAACATATTGAACACGTGGTTCAGTGGTGGTCAGACTATGGCTAAGTGGTTGATCTACAGAGAGTCAGTTCTAAGTTCTGAGACTCATTTCTGGGATCCCTGAGCAGGGTAAATACTCCAGCCCTTTCAAAGATTGGTAAGTGCCCAAGTCACTTTATTACTTACATCTGCTAAAAATACATAGCGTTGCTTGTTTTTCACCGGTAAGCCCAAAATAATTCAAATGAACTGCTTTTGCACCCATTCTTTTATGTGTGTGATTTGCCAAACAATTGTAAGTAGGTAGATAACATTGTTAAATAGCTAAAGACTTAGAAAATGAGAGGTTACCCATTAATATTTATTATGCCTGTGTGTACTACTATAATCCAGTTTGTGTTTTGCACTGTAAATCCAAAAATGTGTTATATTATTTCTGTCAACCCAGGTTGCCAACATAAAGCCAATATAAGCTGATTTTACAGGAGTTTACCTATAATCTTTAACAGCTGGGCTTGAAAATAATTCATGTTTTAAAGTTGGAAATAACTTCTATTTTACTAGGTAAAGAAATAAAAATCTGAGAGGAAGGATTAGGTGATGTAATTTCTTCTGTTTGATACTTAAATTCCAAAAGAACCTATATTTGAGAAATATAAAAATATTGCTGCATTGCACTTTTCTAGGACTTTGAGAAGTGTGGGTGACAGAATGCATTTTATGAACATTTTTTATGCCTTGTAAAATAACATTACATATATATGCTTAATTCTCTATAACAATGAACTTACTTTTTCTCTGCTTTTTATATTCCTTTATGGTTTACTACTTTAGGCATTAAACCAAGAATCTAATATGTTGAGGGAAAAGGGTTTCATATCAAAAGCTTCTTTCTTCAAGCAAATACTTGGTGGATTCCCACATGTCTACTGAAATAAAAACTAGTGAATACTATGTATGTGTATCACAATATTCTTTTCAGGACTTTGGCAGTAGAATTATTTAAGTATGTCATGCTATTTTGAAAGCCAGCTATGGGTTTGTGGGGGGGGGGAGGGAACATATCTATAAATTATTGCTTGCAAGGTTAAGAAGTTTTTGGATTTAAGATCCAGCAGTATTAATTAAAATATTGTGATTTTCGGCATAAGTGGTGAGTTGCATTTAATTTAGTCTGCATTGAAGTAAAAGGAAAATTACCAGTCAACTCATCTAATGCTTACCAATGAAGACAAGTCATTTTGACTTAGATTTGATGTTTTGAAACATTTTAATGCACAGTTAATTGTAATTGACAAGTACTGTGTAAGTGCATTGTGCAATATGCTTGCTCTTATGGGATAGGGTCTGCATGGTAAGGTCAGGTTGCCTATGGGGTTAAACACGTGGGCTCTGCAGAGCTGATTATCTGGATTCAAATTCTGACTCCATCAAATACAAGCTCCATGATCTTGGGCACATATCACTGAACTTAAAGCTTGCTTTGTGTATGTATATATGTGTGTGTACTTGTAAAATAAAAATTATGTTTATATTTATGCTTTTATTTATTTCATGTGATTGCTATAAGAGTCAAATGCAGTAATTTATGATATTGGTGCACATTTTCTCAGATAAAGGAATTCTGAAGTGTCAGTTGATTCCAAACGCAAGAAAACAATGAATAATTATGCCAATATATAGATTGATTCAAATGACAACTTGCTGAAAAATACTAGACATATAATACTAAAATATAAGTTTAATGTTAAATAAGGTATGAAACTGTCTTTTAGAATGATGCTTCCCTTCAGGTACATTTGCTACTGAGCAGTAGGCCTGGTTGCTGGGTGCAGGCCCCTTATGCTTTTTTTTTTCAAGGAATTTATTCATTTATTTGACAGAGAGAGATCACAAGTAGGCAGAGAGGCAGGCAGAGAGAGAGAGAGAGGAGGAAGCAGGCTCCCCGCTGAGCAGAGACACCCCCCCCCACCCAATGTGGGACTTGATCCCAGGACCCTGAGATCATGACCTGAGCCGAAGGCAGAGTCTTAAGCCACTGAGCCACCCAGGTGCCCCTATATATTCTAGTACCTTCCCACATGCTCTAGACAGAGTGTACACACAGCCAATAGCATGAACATACCTTGACACATACACACTCCCACTCTCCATTTGATGTGACCCATGTTAGGTTTATGTCAGGCTAAGGCAGCAGAGATGCTAGAGAAGGGATTTCAATGGATGCTAGGAGCCAGGTCACCAAGCAGCCTTGCATATCCTCGGGTGCCAGCGGGCTCTCTCAACTGTGTGCATGGTTGGGTGTGTGTCGGTGGGGACTTATGATGTAAGACTCTGCTGGGCTAACCTGTGACTTAGCCTCTAACCTCACATTTTCAGGATGAGAGTAAGTTTTCAATGGAAAGAGCAACCCCTGAGATGTGGTACTTTTGTGCAGGAGATAATCCAAACACCTGTATGTGGGATTGTTAATCAGAATCTCATTATTTACTCAAAAAACTGATTATGCTAGTTGAACTAGAAGGGTCAGTTGATGGTCCAGTTGTTTTAGGTTAATAGAAGTGAATTGTATTGATTGTGAATTCATACTTCTATCCAAAATATGCATTTATGCTAATAAAATATGATGATAATGAAAAAGAATTTCTTTATACAAGGAACTAATGTCACACACTTGTCTTCCAGAGCTGTTTCCAAATTGAATGATGACATTAGTATCAGTTCTCCAACTTCTTCCCATGGCTTGTTCTGCTATCAACTTGAGAGACTTCAAAATCCATTCCTTTTCTTTATTTCAAAACTTTTTAAGCTCCTGCCATTATTTGCATTCCCCTACAGGCAGGACTACAGACTACATTTTGTCATCTCTTAGAATTCCTTTGTTCAATTATTTGAATGATGAGCTCTGTTAAGAATTTAAATAAAACGACTAACTCCCTTAGTTTCTTTAGGTTTCTACTCAAATGTCACTTTATCATTTTTTGACCATGCTACCTAATACAGTAGCTCCCCACCCAAAGGACTGCCTATTCCTTATACCCACCTATAATTTTCTTTAAAACACTAATTGTGCTGTGTCATCATATATTTTGTTTGCTTTGTGCCTCCTTTCATTGAAAATATGAGCTGAGAACAGACACTTGCTGTTTGTGTTTTAAAGTGATATATTCCCTCAGTGCTCAGTGCCAATCACATAATAGGTGCTCAATAAATATTTTAAAATAATAAATGGTAGGGGCGCCTGGATGGCTCAGTGGATTAAGCTGCTGCCTTCGGCTCAGGTCATGATCTCAGGGTCCTGGGATCGAGCCCCACATCGGGCCCTCTGCTCAGCGGGGAGCCTACTACCCCCTCTCTCTGTCTGCCTCTCTGCCTACTTGTGATCTCTCTCTCTGTCAAATAAATAAATTAAAAAAAATGGTATTACTTTGACCACACATCAGCTGGGTGGGTCTTTTTTTTAAATATTTTATTTATTTATTTGACAGAGAGAGAGAGAGATCACAAGTAGGTAGAGAGACAGGCAGAGAGAGAGGAGGAAGCAGGCTCCCTGCTGAGCAGAGAGCTCGATGCGGGGCTCGATCCCAAGACCCTGAGACCATGACCTGAGCCGAAGGCAGAGGCTTAACCCACGGAGCCACCCAGGTGCCCCCAGCTGGGTGGGTCTTAATCACAATGGAAATGTCAAGGGTGTCTAGGTGGCTCAGTTGGTTAAGCATCCAACTCTTGATTTTGGCTCAGGTCGGGATGTTAGGGTCATGGGACTGAGCCCCACATCAGGCTCTCTGTTTAGCAGGGAGTCTGCCTGAGATTGTCTCTCTCTCCTCCTCCCCACCACACTCTAGCTCTCCCTACAATCAATCAGTCAATCAATCTTCAGAAAAATGGAAGTGGCAAATCCCCTCCAACAATGCCCTCCTATTTTTCACCCCTTGCTCTCTGTTCCTCTTAAACAATTTACTTTTGCTTCCATCAAAGCTTTCAGTACACTTTACCTGTTCTTCCTTTCTTTTCAGTCCATGCAAAATTGGCTCCTGATGCAAAAGCACTATATTAATATAGTGCTTCTATAAAGGGCTTCTTGAAGCCCTTTAAACTAATTTTATGATGTCTGCTTTTATCATAACCTTCTTAGATTTCCTCATTCCCGTCTTTGTATACAGAAGGAAGAGACAATAGTAAAATTACAGAGATAGTCCAACAGTCCCATCCCACCTCCCTTTTTTTTCCCCTGTTCAGAGTCATTTAGGTTCTCATGGGTAAGAAACTACTCTCAGAACAAATTCCAGATGTCCTCCTCTCTTGGCAAGCCCTCTATACCACCCAGCCCCACTCAGCAACTTATTACTTTCTATAAATAAGATAAACAAGAAAAAGAGCCCTCCCTTCACCTCACTTCAGAATTTGTCCATATCTTCTCCTCAGTGTCTTGGGAGGTAATGCCTCTTCTTTTCTCTACTCATCTTCCTAAAACATCTACTTCTTTCTCCCTTCTTTGGAAGCTTCCAGGCTTCTTCTCCTTCACTCTCTCTCCTGACAAAGTCCAAGCATAGAAATTCTGTTCCACCTCATTTTCAATAAATACATTCAGTAGGAATACATTTATTTTTCCTGAGTTTTTTGCTTCTATACTATCAATTACCTTTTCTAGTTCATCTTGCTCTTTCTTCAGGGAATGGGTAGAGTGATAGTTTGCCATCTTGCCTGAAGACAAAAGGCTACTTCTGGCTGCTGTTGAAAATAAAACTTCCTAGCAAAACTTCCTAGCAAAAAACAAAACCTTCTTAGACCAGTTCCCTGGATGTATGGATACTATGGGTCTTGGACAAGATCTGGAAATAGATAATTTTAACAAGTACTACCGCCCCAAGTAGTTATTGGGCAAGTTTGGGGGGAAAATGATATACAAGATCTATTTTCGATGCTTTTCTTTTTCAGTTTTTGTGTTAAGATCTTTTCAAATTTCTTGGCTTTATTTAATAATTCTATGTAAATTGCTCTCAAATATTTATTTTAAATTTACTTTTTTGTCTTCTGGTAGTTCAGTTATTGCTAGAAATCTCAGGTTGATTTTACACATCAAAAATCTGTTTACCGTCTTTTTAAATTAACTTTTAGAACATTTGTAGATTTGCAGAAAAATGAGCAGTTTAGAGATTTCTCATATAACTCAGTCCTCATCAGTTGTGCCTATAATATCTTGTATTATTTGATATATCCGGATTAATTAATGGACCAATATTGATGCATTATTAACTAAATTCCAATGTTTATATTGGAATATATATGGAATTATAAATTCCACAGTTTATATTGGGGTTCACTCTGTACGTTTCATAGTTCAATTGATATTGACAAATGCATGTCATTTATCTACCATGACAGTATCACACAAGATAGTTTCACTACCGTCAAAATCTCCACTTTGTCTATATAGTCTTTCTTCCTTTTTCCCTGGAGCCTGGAAAACCACTCTTCTTTTAATGGTCTCTTTATCTTTGCCTTTTCTGGAATATTACACAACTGGAATCATAAAGTATCTTTTAGAATGGCTTTTTTCACTTAGCAATATGCATTTAAGTTTATTTTGTGCTATTTCATGGCTTGGTAGCTACTTTCTTTTCATCACTGAATGATTATTCATTGTATGGGTATACCAAAGTTAGTTTATTCATTCACCTATGAAAGACATCTTGGTTGCTTCCCATTTGGGGGCAATCATGAGTAGAGGTCCTATAAATATTTGCCTGGAGGTTTTTGTGTTGACATAAATTTTCAAGTCAATTGAGTAAAGACACAGAAGTGCAGATCTTAGGTAGTATAGTAAGACTATATTTTGCCTGGTAAGAACTGTCTTCCAAATTAGCTGTACCATTTTGAATTACCACTGGCAATGAATGAGAGTTCTTTTTTAAAATTTTTTAACTTCTTAATTTTTTTTTAACTTCTAAGTATTTTTCAGTTATCTTCAATTAGCCAGCACGTAGTACATCTCAAGTTTTTGTTGTAGTATTCAACAATTCATTAGTTGCCTATAATACCCAGTGCTCATCCCAACACGTGCCCTCCTTAATACCCATCACCTGGTTATTCCATCCTCCCATCCCTTCCCTTCTGCAACCCTCAGTTTGTTTCCCAGAGTCCATAGTCTCTCATGGTTTGTCTCTCTCTCTCTCTCTCTGATTTCTTCTCATTCAGTTTTCCCTCCCTTCCCCTGAGTCCTTCACTCTATTTCTTATGTTCCATAAATGAGTTCTTATTGCTCTGCTTCCTTGACAGTATTTGGTGCTCTCAGTCTGTTAAAATTTTAATCTTTCTGATAGACATGTAGTGGCATTTCACTATTGTTTTACTTTTCGACTTTGTAATGACAAATGATGTTGATTTATTCAATATAGAAAGATATCCAAGATATCAGACTAATAATAGCAGGATCTAAATTCTGTTTTGAAGTTGGTTGTAGAATCATGTGTTGTTTTAATCTGTAATTTCCTAATGATGTATTTTATCATCTTTTCATATGATTATTTGACACCTATATACCTTTTTGGTGAGGTGTCCTGATCCTTTTCTAGGTTGTTTGTTTTCTTATTATTGAATGTTAAAAGTTCTTTGTATATATTGGATACAAGTCCTTCTCAGATATGTTTTGCAAATATATTCTCTGAGTCCATGACTAGTCTTTCCATTCTCTTAAAAAAAAAAAAAAGTGTGGGGGCGCCTGGGTGGCTCAGTGGTTAAGCCTCTGCCTTTGGCTCAGGTCATGATCTCGGGGTCCTGGGATCGAGTCCTGCATCGGGCTCTCTGCTAGGCAGGGAGCCTGCTTCCTCCTCTCTCTCTGCCTGCCTCTCTGCCTACTTGTGATCTCTTTCTGTCAAATAAATAAAATCTTTAAAAAAAAGTGTGTTTATCTTGTTTATCTTTTAATTCCTTATCTCTGTGCCTACTAAATTGTTACTCCCTCATTCTAGCAACCAGTAGATTGACTGTTCTGACTCTGGACAAATAAAATGGATCATTATTATCTTTTCATGCCCTCAGGCTCACACATCTCTTCCCTTTGACCATTTTTTTTTCTTAACCATAAAAAAAATGTTCTGCTAAAAAAGACTACTCTGTTCTTCTAATTATTTAGGCCAAAAACTAGGAGTTAGTCTTGACTTCTCATTCTCTAATACCTCCCATTGAGTCCATTAATATTTTATGTTGGTTTCATCTTCACAACATATTTAGAATCCAACCAATTCTCAGCACCTCCATTACTATCTTCCTGGTCTAAGCCATCATTACCTATATCCTGCATTATTACAATAGCCTCTTAACTGGTCTCTCCTTCTTCCCCTGTCCCTGTAGAGTGCATTCTGCTCTGATTAGAGCAACAGAGTTGACTCAAAAGGAAAAGGTTCCCCTCAAGACTCCATTGAAAATTCTAACTCCTTTCTCCATCACTCTCTTTCTACATTTTGATATCCATAGCACCTACTATCATATAACCTACTACACATTTTATTTATATATTTTGTTTATTTTGTCTTTCCAACAAAAATCTCATCTCCATTACAATAGGAATTTTGTCTGCTTGGTTAGTGTTGTCAAGAGAATGTCTATAACTTTGCCTAGCACAGAGTACATGTTCAACAACATATAGATGGATAAGTTTACTGCCTTTTAATTGGTTTTATAGCTTTTTGGAGATGTACATATTCTTTTCTTCTAGATCCTAACTAGCAGTATCTGAGTCTGAATGTTCAGAACCTCCAGGCCTTTCCAAAACTGTATCTTATATGTAATTGGGGTTCAGTAAACACTTGTCAAATGAAAAGAATGAATGCACCTATGAAACATCATTCTATACCAAATTAAAAACACAATTTAAATTCTATTATTGTGATATCTCAGATAGTTCTCTATATTGAGAATAAGTCAGTATTTGGTATAAATATACAAATATATATATATATATAAATGAAGATATTAATCTTTGGTTTATCTTTTATGTTATTACATAGTTGGTCAGGTATACTTTAGAAATACTGCCATAAAACCAGGCTTAAAAAAGAAGATAAATACGGGATGCCTGGGTGGCTCAGTCAGTTAAGCACCTGACTCTTGACTTTGGTTCAGGTCATATTCTCAGGGTTGGGGGATCAAGCCCCACATCAGGCTCTCTACTGGGTATGGAGCCTGCTTGAGGTTCTCTTTCTCCTTCTAACTCCCTCTGAAAAAAAGAAGAGAAATTATATACTCAAATATCCTATTTTTAACCATTTTCAAGTTAAAATAGAACACAAAATATAACAAAGTAGTATGTAAATATAATCTAAAACAATATATAAAACATAATGTAAAATGAACAACATACATTCTATGAATGAAAATTTATTTTATAAGTGTATTTAAGATTTCTATTCAGGTGAAAATTATATGTACATATGCATATATGTACAGAGACACACTACATATACACATACACATATGTATATATGCACTTATATGTTTCTCGATTTATATCACTATATCTAGTTGTATGCGTAAATACAACTAGAGAACTTATCCCCATTTTCCAAAATATTTGATGGAATTTCTTGGTGTTACCTGCAATCTTTATGTGACTGGTTTCTTTTTTATTTCAAACCAAATTCTTATTTAACTAAAAGGCAATGCAGATACACTCTAAAAGTAAATAAGTAGATAAATAAATAAATGTTATCACTTTCTATCTTTGGTTCCACAAATTGACTTTTATTAGGTAAAACTTACCAGACCAAGGTTTCTCCTTTGAAAGTTTTGAAAGGATTATATCCCTTATCTGAAATTTTCTTCCATGTTTTATTGTTTATTAAGGAGACATGACTCACTTGAAGGGAAGTGTTTATTTATTCTATCATTTTAGCTGAGTATCTCTACCTACCCAGGAGTCTGGCAGACTATGAGTCTACCTAATATAGTTATACTTTTGTTTATAGCTGAAACTTACATTGGGTGGTCCTCTCAAAGTTCAACAGTAGTAGCACAGCCACATCCCAAATGCATTGGGCACGTGCAGAACATCAGAATATAACAATAGGATCCTCCGGCCAGTGTATATTAAGTAAGAGTTAATTCTGTCTTAACTGAGAGTTAACTCTGTATTAAATAAGAGTTCACTCTAAGATGAGGGAGGAGATAAATTCCAAATCCCCACAGTATAAATTGTAAAATTACTCCACATTCTTGCCAAATTTTATAAGAATCTCATCAAATTTGGGTGGCCTACATTTCATGGTATGGCTGATATATTGACATAGTTGTATAAGTCGACATAATGATCAAAATGTCAACAATCTTTTTGGCATCTCAGCCTCTCATGCTATTTTCACAGTATGGGAATCCTTTCCACTATTCTCGCTCTTTTCCCATGTATGAATTTGTGGAAGGTTCAAAAAGCCATCGATTGTTACTCTAGAATAGTGGCTGCATACTCTGTGTATCTCTACATAGTTTTTTAATTTTTTTTTAAAATTTTGCCACTGTATTTACATGTATCTTACTCTGGCAAGGAGTTTGGCTTCATCATGAAAAAACATATTGTAGTGGTGAAGAGCATAGACACAGTGTTAAACAGCTGGGATGCAAATCTCCAAAACTCCTGAACTTATTGTATAATTTTGGGAAGTATGATTACGCTCTATCTTAGTTTTGTAACCTCCTAGAGGGCTAAAGAAGATTAATGGAGCTGATGTTGGTAAAGTCTAGAGTACTGACTGCCATTATAAGTGCTGGCTAAGGATTTGTGATTTTTACTTTGTGGTAAGATGTATAGAATGGAGCAGGTGGAAAGCATACTGGGACAAGCGGCTAAGAAGGCTGTACAATGCACATCTTTCAGAAGGTCTCCCTATCCCAGACCCAGTATGATGGCAAACTGGGAGCTGCCCATATGTGACTCCTGTGTCCTATAGTCTGAGGACTTCATACTCTGAAGCTGCTTTCAAAAGTATTCTGGGTTATTAATTACATATGGTCAGAAGGACAAAAATGTGGAAAAATTTTAAATGAGACTTGTAAAAAAGATGATTAAAGGAAATACTTTCATTGTCATGGAAAAACACAAGAGGGATTGTATAAATATAATCCGTAGTGTTAGTTATTCAAATCCTCTTATCCCCTAAGAATTAAAGAGAAAGGAAAAAAAAAAAAAAACATGAGCAGCTGAAAGTTTTGTGGGAAAGGCATCAGTGTTTTCCAATAGTTCATGTCCTTCTGAAACTCTGTACATGATTTATGTAAAAGATAAAGCATAAACTGCAGTTAGGTGAATTCAAATTGCACTAGGAATTTCTGCCAAGCAAAGCAGTAAGGAAATACCATAACTCCTCCAGGTCCTGGCTTCATTCCATTTGAATATGTTGAAAAACAGATAGCCTTCACTCTTAGAAGATGACCACTTGGACAAAAGTTGCCATAATTGTTTAGAATAGTAGTGACTTTCATGAACTTCAATGTTCCGTTTGAATTTTCATTTAAATTACTGAAATTAGCAAATCTTAACTATGTTAAATTTTTTACTTTTATTACTATAATGTTGGCAAAGTAACTGTGTTTCTTTCCTTTTTGGATACTAGGAGTCACCATTCTATTAACAGGTCTTAATTAATCCCTTAGTGGCTTCTCTTTACCCTGAATTTCCTCCATCCTACTTTCAGGTCCCAAAGAAGAGCCTGAAATAAGGGCTTGTATGCAGGTAATTTTTGTTGGCTTGTGATTGGGGAAAGTGAAAGGAGGGAAAGAGTCAAAGCCAAGCCAGGAGACATTCTTGGGTTGAAGTGATACCACTGTGTGCAGCGGGGCTTGAGTCCTGCCAGGTACTTCTGAGGTGCTCTTTAGAATGTGCCTCAGAATCATCCTCTCAAAGAACTGTCCGCTATATTGCCTACTGTAGTTAGGGAACGTTTACCCGTGGACACCTGTTTTCATTTATCAAAGATGGCCCTCCTGGGGCATTAGCTCTCCCATAAACCCAGGCTGCTCAAGGGCAAAGGTGCAAGGCAAGCGTTGCAGCTGAGAGGAAGTGCTGCCAGATTACACTAGTGCAAAGCTGTTGGCTGCAGCAATGACTGGAGGAAAAGGTGACCCCTGGGGTCAGGGCAGGACACAAGAGGTGTCTAAGACAGTCCGCGTACAGGGAGGAAGCAGTAAAAATATCATAATGCCTGAGTTGTTTCATTTCAATCTCCTGATGATCAAATGTGCTTACTACATACAATGAGTGAAACCCCACCCATGCTGTGTCTACCACTGTCAAACTCTAGAGGTCCTTCTATAAGAGAATGAAGAGTCCCACGTGTTGACTCTTCCATTCTCTTATAACTAATAAATGTTGTTTTATTATTTTTTACAATCTTACAGAAATTCCTCTGGGCTAATTTTTTTTTAACCCCTATCTTAAAAGGTAGGAAACTGAGATTCAAAGAATTTCAATAACTTCTTCAAAGTTCCTTTGTCCCTTTGCCCCATAATAAACATAAAACCCCCCTTTTTGTTGTTGTCACCCCAAATGACCCCCTACACAGCAGTGTTTCAGAAAAAGAAGGTTATGTTACAATACCTCCTACAGAAGAAAAATGCCATAGATTATAATAAAGGTATTGTAATGTTCATGAGTGGCTCTCTGAGATTTTTTCCTCTTGCCCTGGGCAATAGTTTGTCTTGTGCTTCAGCTCCGCCCATCTATTCCCAACTACATAGAAATATCCAAATCTTATATATTTAAACATTATAATTTCACTTACTTTAATTTTCTTAAATATCTAGTCTCTTAATTATTTTTTTATTTACTAAATATCACTAGCTATAAGAAAAATAAGTCTTTTCAAATATTCATCACAGAAAATATAATTTACAAAGTGACAGTTCAGGAGAAAGCCTTTTTATGATTCCATGAAAGCTTGAAAATGAAATGCAGTATAAGTATACTGAATTACTTTTTGGCCAAATGTTTTCTCTCATACAATTCTTTATACAATTTTTTTTTAAAGATTTTACTTTTTTTATTTATTTGACAGACAGAGATCACAAGCAAGCAGAGAAGCAGGCAGAGAGAGAGGAGGAAGCAGGCTCCCTGCTGAGCAGAGAGCCAATGTGGGGCTCTATCTCAGGACCCCGGGATCATGACCTGAGCTAAAAGCAGAGGCCTAACCCACTGAGCCACACAGCTGCCCCTATACAACTTTTTAGAAAAGCTATATTCTCTATTTTTCCAGCTGAATATTTTGTTTAAACCTTAAATTAAGAAAAAATATACTTTATGTCATTATAAAAATGATTTATTACCTTACTTTTGTTAAAAATAAGGGCAATTATATTTTTTAATTACTTAATTATCTTATGTCCCCATGTTTTCATGAACTCATTGCTTTTTTTGCTGTTTAGGTTACTTAAGAAGTATCAAAAATGATATTTTAGTTTGCTAAACAATACAAAACAAAAAACTGGAATTATTGCTGAAAGCCAAAATAAAACAGTCCATAAGGGTACATACCCAGCAACCCAGCCTGTAAGACATTATTTTTTTATTTTTTTATTTTAATTATTTAATTAATTAATTATTTATTTATTTTTATAAAGGATTTTTATTTATTTGACAGGGAGATAAGAGAGCACAAGTAGGCAGAGAGGCAGGCAGAGGGAGAGAGAGAAGCAGGCTCTCTGCTGAGCAGGGAGCCCGATGCGGGGCTCAATCCCAGGACCCTGGCTGGGATCATGACCCAAACTGAAGGCATCACTTAACTGACTGAGCCACCCAGGCACCCCAAGACATTATTTTTTTAATAATTTTACCTCTCCATGTCTTTTGTAATGAGGATTTCATGTTGTCACACTCTGCTTATTTTAGTTCTATGCCTTGGTGCTGGTTTTTTTGTTTTTTTTTTTTTAACAAAAGATGCTACATATATCATAGAACTATGGCAGTGACTTGGACATCAAAATCATTAACATATAATTTCACTGAAATAGAATTACACTGAGAATGCTATTTTTTGTTCTGCCAAGATATTCTGTTTAGCTGATTGATATCTTGGGATCTCTGAAATCAGAGCCTGAGGCATGAACTTGTGTACCACTGTTTTTATTAGACAATGCAATCCCAGGGGAATGAAGGTGAGGGGAAAGGACAGAAAGGCAAGGAAGGAAGGAAAGCAAAGGAGGATATGCTTCCAGCTGTCCACTTCCTGGATTAAGGACAGATGTATTAATCTATAAGAACTATTGTCCAAGAAATCATAGGATATTCTGTCTCTCAGGACATTCTGTGGTGATATGGGGATATTCCAGACTGAGTGCTTTGCCCCCAAATTCATATGTTGAAACTGTCCTCACCAATGTGATGGTATTAGGAGGTAGGGCCTTTAGGAGGCAATTAGATGAGGTAATTAGGATTCGATGAGTCACTGAGTCACCCACGATGGGATTAGCACCCTTGGAACAGGCAGGAGAGGACTCACTTCCCCCTCCATGCTCTGCCCGGTAAGGATGCAAGGAGAAGTCCGTAATCTACAACCAGGAAGAGAGGTCTCACCAGATCTCAGCCATGCTGGGATCTTGATGTTGGACTTCCAGTCTCTAGAAATGTGAAAAATAAATTTCTGTTGTTTACAAGCCATCCAGTTTATGGTAATTCTGTTATGGGAGCCCAAATGGGAGAAGAGAGGGAGGAGGATATAGCCTGTGGGTTTCTACATCCAGTTGGTCAGCTTGCCTTCTAGGTGTTCCTTCTCTAGCAATTCTGGCAGAAGGAGGAAGGGGGAAATTTTCAGTGTCCATCGGGTAAGGTGCCATAGGGTTGCATCCCAGTTAAGCTATTAGTCAACCACTGTGGCAAGGGCTGGGCAAGCACCCTCAGAGTTGGGCTCCAATGTAGAGACTTAGGAGAAACAAGTAAGTAGAAGGCAGAGGAATCGGAGTGGGTCTGAGATGTGCCCCAAGAGTCCTCTACTGGTCAGAAAATCATTATGTTACATAGCATTGTCTTACCTAAAACACAGCAAATCCATTTGTTTAGTTTAGTAAAGTGTCCATTTCATATAAATATAATGATTATATCTGGACTATAAAAGGCTTTAAATCTTTGTTGTTTCAAAAAAAAAAATCACCCCTAAAAATAAATAATTTAACCATACCCCACCCTCCAAAAATATAACTTCACCCAAAGTCAACACACTGAAACTTCACCTACATGTCTTGTATACAATGTAGACTCAGTCTTTTGGAAAAGTGGGATATGATTTGAAAGCAATTTAGAGCCATCTACAAAGATTAGTGAGTTAGAAAAGAAATGAGAGGTTAAGATTTTTTTTTTCCTTAATGAATGTGACTGCCTGAAATGTAGAGTGTTAGGGATCTCACATAATTTTATTTAAAGGGCAAACAAACAAACACAATCTTTGCAACAGCTATGTGGGACAAATTTTATTATTTGTAAGAAATACGCAAAGAATTTCAATCAAAATGGAAAAATGATTGATGGGAATATAAGCTGGTGCAGCCACTCTGGAAAACAGTATGGAGGTTCCCCAAAAAGTTGAAAATAGAGCAACCCTAGAACCCAGCAATTGCACTACTGGATATTTACCTTAAACATACAAATGTAATGATCAGAAGCAGCACGCACATCCGAATGTCTATAGCAGCAAAGTCCACAATAGCCAAGCTATGGAAAGAACCTAGATGTCCATCAATAGATGAATGGATAAAGATGTGGTATATATACACAATGGAATATTATGCAGCCATCAAAAATGATATCTTGCCATTAGCAATGACAAGGATGAAACTAGAGAGTATTATGCTAAGCGAAATAAGTCAATCAGAGAAAGACAATTATCATATGATCTCTCTGATATGAGGAATTTGAGAGGCAGGATGGAGGGTCATAGGGGGAAGGGAGGGAAAAAATAAAACAAGATGCTACTGGGGAGGAAGACAAACCATAAGAGACTCTTAATCTCAGGAAACGGACTGAAGGTTGCTGAGAAGGAGGGATGGGAAAGATGGGGTGGCTGGGTTATGGACCTTGGGAGGGTATGTACTATGGTGAGTGCTGTGAATTGTGTAGGACTGATGATTCACAGACCTGTACCACTTAAGCAAATAATACATTATATGCTAATATAATATAATAAAAAATAAAAATAAATAAAAATAAAAGGATTATTTAATGATGTAAAAAAAGTAGATGAAGAATATTGAGCACATCTAATAGTACTAGTAACTAACATTTATTGATCATTAGTAAGTGTCCATTCAAGTTCTAAGTATTTTACGTGTGTTAAAGCTTTCAATCATCTCAACCCCGTAATGTAGACACAATATTTTCTTCCCCATTTTACAGGGGAAACAGCAAAAATGAAAACACAGACCTCAGTTGGAGAAGAACTAATAATTTGCTCAAAGTCACAGAATAAGTTCCTAGCAGAGCAGGGATTTGAATCAAGGACATTGGGCTCTCAAGTCAAGGTTTATAATCAATAGTCTACAGTTGTCTATCTGCAGTTTGCATTATGGAAATTTACAAAAGAAGACACTGGGGATTGATAATTACCAAAAAGTGTTTTACCTTTATAAATGAGATAAAACAAGACAATGCTATTTCATTTCTATCAAATTGAAATTTTTTTCATGAATGAAATGAAATGAAAAAAAAGATTTCATTTATTTATTTGACAGAGATCACAAGCAGGCAGAGAGGCAGGCAGAGAGAGAGGAGGAAGCAGGCTCCCCACAGAGCAGAGAGCCGATGCGGGGAGATCATGACCTGAGCCAAAGGCAGAGGCTTTAACCCACTGAGCCACCCAGGTGCCCCCATTTTTTTTTTCATTTTAATGGCACATGATAATATATGTAATATATAGGAATATCCTTTATTTTATTATTTTTTAACAGTTTTTCAAAAGATTTTATTTATTTATTTGACAGAGAGAGAGACGGCGAGAGAGGAAACAAAAGCAGGGGGAGTGGGAGACAGAGAGGGATAAGACTTCTTGCGGAGCCAGGAGCCCGATGCAGGGCTGGTTCCCAGGACCTTGGGATCATGACCCAAGTCTAAGGCAGAGGCTTAATGCCTGAGCCATCCAGGCATCCTAGTAAGATCCTTCAAAATATTCATATTCTATCAACTATTTACTTCTAGTAAACAATAATACAAAAATCATCAGAGATTGGGACAGACATTTATGTGCCATAGTGATTTTCACAGCATTATGGAAATAATTTGTAAATGACTTAAATGTCCAGAAAGAGAAAAATGGTTAGATACATTTTAGAGAGCAAATTATGTCATCATTAAAAGCTAAGCTTTCAAAGAAAAGCTTAAGCAAGCTTGACAAACTAAAGTAAATATAATACTAAGTGAAATAAAATTGTATGCGCAATATAAACCCCATTTAACTAAAATGTGTGTATGTTATTTGAATATTAATCCTTAGGACATTCTATTATAGATTTTATTTTGAACTTTTGTATTATTATTCTTTTAAAATTATAGACATTATCAAACCGTTTAACTTAAAATATGTAATTAATCTAGTCTTGAGAAAATCCAATATTTTATTTTATTTTTTAAGATTTTATTTATTTATTTGACAGACAGAGATCACAAGTAGGCAGAGAGGCAGGCAGAGAGAGAGAGGAAGGGAAGCAGGCTCCCTGCATAGCAGAGAGCCCGATGTGGGGCTCCATCCCAGGACCCTGGGATTATGACCTGAGCTGAAGGCAGAGGCTTTAACCCACCGAGCCACCCAGGTGCCCCGAGAAAATCCAATATTTTAAAAACAAACGCAGAAAGGAAGCATTTAAATTATAAAATAAATAATATCAGAGAAGCATAATTCAAAAGCTGATGTTACAATGGCATCTGATAACAAATTACTTTCTCTGTGGTGACTTTAAATAAATGGGGAGTTTAAAAAATAACTCACCAGAATGTGTACATCTAGGTGAATATTGATCTCTTTAGAGTTGCTACTGGGAAAGAGTATATAGCTAGTCTATCACTATTGCGTTTTTGTTTTAAAGATGAATTTTCTACAAAATTCCTTTGTTACAATGTAATCTCCTCAATGAGAGCAAATTACTTTATAGTCAGGCCTATTCTTAAAGTACCTGGGGTAGAGTTAGACACTATTTATTAGCAATCATAATTGTAACTGTATTATACTCGTAATCATAATTCCAGTATTAGCATTAGTTATGATGATAGTGTTAGTACTAATAATAGCTATTGTAATATCAACAGCAATAGTAATATAAGTAAGCATAGCAACAGTTCTATGCTTTAACAATATTATGAAGATAAATGTCTCCTGACTTTCAAACATCCTGATTAGTCATCTTTAATACCAAGAGAAGTCCTCAGGATGACCATATCTCAGAAAACCATTTTACTCCAGAATGAAGGAATATTGGGAGTAATTGGAAGGGTGAAAGCAAGGATGTTATCCTGTCCTTTGCTTCCATCATCCCCCCACCCTACCCACTGGTAATTTTTTTTTTAAAGATTTTATTTATTTATTTGACAGACAGGTCACAAGTAGGCAGAGAAGAGGCAGAAAGCGAGGAGGAAGCAGGTTCTCCACTGAGCAGAGAGCCCGATGCGGGGCTTGATCTCAGGATCCTGGGATCATGACCTGAGCCGAAGGCAGAGGCTTAACCCACTGAGCCACCCAGGCGCCCCCCTCCCCCCACTGATAATTTTGACATCAGTTCCATTTTGTTTTGGTTGGGTTTTCCCTGCCTTTTCCTCTTACTTTGGAGCAGACATATCTAGGTTCACATTCTGCTGTTAGTAATTATGTTCCGTATGGCAATGGCCAATTTACTGACCATCCTGAGGCATGGTCTCCTCTGCAAAATTGGCATGTCATGTTGACTACATGTTGTGAGGCTTGCATGGATTAAAATAGGACATGAGATACACACACATTCTGATTATTTTTCCTACTCTCTCCCTGCAATACTCCTACAAAGTCATTACTTTCAGAATAAAATTTGCTCTGAACTTCAGGCTCATCTCTGTTTACTCCCCCCTTCCCTAATTCTCTTATTCTACTCATGGAAAACCTTGCTTGTCCTCTCACTCATCACACCTCATCATGTCGCTTTACATCTGAAAATAACCTTCTTTCTGCTTTCTGCTTCTTGAATTATTTCTCAATGTCAGCTCAAGTTTAAATATATTTCTTCCTCTAGATAGTAATGATCTTTTACCCAGTCCTGGACCCTTCTCTCTCCTATGTTGCTATATGCTATATGCTCTTCATTATAAAATGAATTCACTTTGGATATTGTAACTATTTTTATTTTTTTATTATTTTTTAAAAATTATTTATTTATTTGAGAGAGAGACAGTGAGAGAGGAGAAGGTCAGAGGGAGAAACAGACTCCCCAGGGAGCTGGGAGCCCCATGTGGGACTCTATCCCGGGACTCCCAGATCTCGACCTGAGCCAGCCGAAGGCAGTTGCTTAACCAACTGAGCCACCCAGGTGTCCTGGGCATTGTAACTATTAATTCATGTTCTCTGACTCCCCTCACCAGAACGTGTCTTCTTATTGGTGTCTCTAATAGAACAAAGTACTTGGCAGACAGTAGACATTCAATCAGTACTTGCTGACTGAATGAACAAGTAAATCTAGCTTAAGTTCAATGTGGAGTTTAATTAAACCCAAAGAGAGGACTGTCAATAAAAGGAAGATTAAATAATAGTCCTTTAAAGATCACACTTCTGTGTTTGTATTATTGAGTGGACCTTCCTATTAGTTATACCACTAGATAATTTTCAATTCAGCATGAAAGTATTTTGCTGTTGTGTTGTCCTTGAACAGTCTAGATTGGATTAATGATTGTGAAATAAATCCATGCATGAGAAAATAATGTCTATGTTCCAAGCTCATCACTTATATTTAGCTTGCAAAAACACAGCTGACCCAATATTATGTTTGTTGAACATAATCAGGACATGTTTGAATAATGGTAAACTAAGAGAAGTGTTCATGTCCATAGGAAGTACTCTGGGTTTACAATTGCTGATAACTTTCAGAATCACAGGCAAAAAAACCCTCACAATTTATAGTTAGAATGAAAGGAAAGCTGACTGTATTTTAAGAAAATATTTAATCCAAGTGTCCAGTTACATATTAACAGTCTTTCACCATGAATCATCTGAGTCTAAATCTTCTAAGTGATTGTTCTTCTTTTAAACTTTTTATATATTCATTTATTATATTCCCCAGTCCACGTGCTGGCTTTGTTCACCTGAACTGCTGAGAAATTTTATGACTTGTCTCCATGTCCTTGATATCTTCTGTCCTTTCCAGCCCTTCACAACCTCTCCCCAAATATGCATCCATCTCCCATAGAATTATTGTTTTGGACTCAGCAGCTCATTATGTTGTATCCTACCTCCATCAGATCATAAAGCCTATGATTTTTTTTTTAACTCATCGTCTTCAATTTTTTTTTTCTTACTCATCCTCTTCAATCCAAACTCAAAAGAGTGGACAAATCACTTCCAAAATCCAAGCCCCAACTTTACAGCTGCATTTCTGTTCATTCCTCAAATGTACCTCTCACTCAGTCTCTGAATCTTTCCCAGTTTCATCAGTACTTTGTCATTTCGTTTATATTGTTCTGTTTTTTTTCTTGATCTCAAGATTATACTCTTGCTCCTGATTCTAATTTAAATGCAACTTTGTCTATAAGATGTATTTATTTTCATCAAGCAGGATTAATTATTCTTTGTGTCTGTTACAGATTATTTTGTATCTTCCCCCAATCCAGAATTGTGAATTCTTGAAAAATAGGTTCTAAGTAGTTTTCATTTATTTAGTTAAGTTCCTTAAAGTGTAATAGATGTGCATGTATTATTTCTGTATACATTATGTGTATATGTTTTCAATAAATAAACATTTACTGGTTATAGAATTCTCTTCACAAATGCTCAGTAGCATAAGTCTTCAACTGGGCATGTGGCATAAGCTATGGGACTTATTTTTCTCAAGTCCAACTCTAAAGGCCTTTCTCAGTCTTTCTTCCTGACAAAAATGACCTGTCTTAAACCTAGTCTCTCAAGTGCTACTCTTCTTTGTAAAACAATTGGATGAAGTACTGTAACAAGTACATCTGGATGCTGATCTGAGGGGATATATCTGATAATGTCTTTAACAGACAGGGTATGGGAAAGCACCAAACACTTAGAAAAAAGAGAAAGAAAAGAAAATGTGACCATATGATATATTTTTTCAGGCATGGTTTTGGGCATTGTGGAAGAAGTCATTTAGACCAATAAGATTCAAATCACTCTACTTTTAATGTTCTCTTTCCTATCCTGTGGCTACTGGCTTTTTTTTTTTTTTTTTAAGATTTTGCTTTTTATTTGTGAGAGAGAGACAGAGTTAGCAACAGAGATAGTGAGAGAGAGCAGGAGTGGGGAAGGGAGGGAGAAGCATGCTCCCCACTGAACACAGAGCCCGATGCCGGGCTTTGTCCCAACACTGTAGGATCATGACCTGAGTCAAAGGCAGATGCTTAACTCACTGAGCCACCCAGGTGCCCCAACTACTGGTTTTTTTAAGAAGGGTTTCCTGAAGGCATAAATACATAAATAATCACAGAGATAGAGCAGACTTTTAACATGTTTGAAAGTTCTAGAAACAGGGCTAGAACCTAGCTTTCCTTTACTGTCATGATTCCAATATGGTTGGTAAATCTCAATACCAAGATGGGAAAGGTGAGACAAATCTTCATCCTTAGAAAACTCAAGGTACATTTAGACCCCAAAAACGTTATGCCCAGAATATCTGGTCAATATTAAGAAAGTCAATTTGTTTCTATGCACTCAAGAATTGTTTAACATGGGACGCCTGGGTGGCTCAGTTGGTTGGGCGGCTGCCTTCGGCTCAGGTCATGATCCCAGCCGGATCCTGGGATCGAGTCCCACATAGGGCTCCTTGTTCGGCGGGGAGCCTGCTTCTCCCTCTGCCTCTGCCTGCAACTCTGTCTGCCTGTGCTCACTCGCTCTCTTCCTCTCTCTCTGACAAATAAATAAATTAAAAAAAAAAAAAAGATTAAAAAAAAAAAGAATTGTTTAACATGAGGGTAAAAAATTGGATAAAATCACATCTAGTTGATGTGATCACTTGCTTTTTCAATCTATATGGTTTCAGAACCCTGGTTTCTCCCAAACAGTATTCACTGAAGAATTATGTGGATGGAACCAAGGGATTTTAAGCAGTTGGGAGACCACCACTGAAGAAATAAATCTGATGAAAACACAGGTTTTTAAATATTTTTATATTACCAAATTGTTTGGTTCGAAAGAATTGAACTGAATGTCTTTATAGAATCATAAATGAATTTTGCTCTTTTGATTTTTTTCTTTTTCTTTTTTTCTTTTTTTGAGCATGTGAGAGAGTGTAAATACATGCAAACAGGGGGATGAGAGCAGAGGGATAAGAAGAGAGAGAAACTTAAGCTGGCTCCACATTGAGTGGAGCCCAACATGAGGCTTGATCTCAAGACTCTGAGATCATGACCTAAGCCAAAAGTCGGAGGTTTAATTGACTGAGTGATCCAGGTGCCCCTCTTTTGATTAAATTTTACTTTATTTTATTTATTTTTTAAAATAATAGTGGATAATAAAGTATACTAATCCTGAAAGAAGATTGTATGGGAGAAAAATAACCAGATAAGCTACCAAGTCTACAGCTGCCAAGATAAGATGTGATTTATCATTCAATATAGCTGAAAATCCAACATCGTATCTATTTGGATTTTCCCTTCATTGATCCAGCTCATTAAAGTAACTATCCTATAAATGACTGCTTTTTCTTATTTCTAACCCATTTTCATTTGTGTTTTAATGTTGGACTTTAAAATTGTTTGAATGTTCACACATGTTCACATGTATGTTTAGAAAATATGCATTTATTGTTATCTTGGATATTTTCATTAGCCGTCTTTTAATCATATTGACTTACACAATTTTATTTAAGAATATGTAAGGCTTTACACTGTTTCCTTAGGAAGAATAATTTATTTTTTCCTGATCTTGTTATTATTAATAATAAAGACCAAGGAAAATAAGTTATTTATACTTCAAAGATCCCTAAAGTTACATTTATTTTACAAAACAAAAGAAAGTAAGTAAACAAAAGCTGGTTTAAATGAGTCATGTTAGTATAAATTCCTCTTGGCTTGGCTCAGTAAAGTTTCTCTTAGCATCCCAAGTGAATTGTCCAGTGTAAACCACTAATTCTTTAGGGAGGCTACAATGGATGGACAGTAGGGGCAGGCCACAGTTTACAGACTCTAGTGATGTGGTATAGTCCTTAAAACTGGTCCTAGATTGTAGGTTTCTTCAACCAGAGTCACTCAAAGTCAGGTTTAACTGTCTGTTTAAAGTTTTCCTCCATGTTAACCATGAAGAGTACAATCCACTGTAATACCTAATGACCAGACCATTCTAAGGAAAGGAATAATATAGTCAATTCTAGTTGGTTAATAAATAAAAGTTTTTAATTCCAGGAATTTAATAATAAAATTTGCCAATAATATTTTTATTTTTAATATACTGATTTCTGTAATGATTGAAGAAAATGTCCATTGATTTATTAGAGAAATACTTCCATTAGGATATTTTATGGAAAGGCCTACATGTAAATATTTGGTACAAAGTGTAAGTTTAAGTCTTTTTAAAATGACTCTACTCTCAAATAATTTTGTTTTCAAAGGTCACATCTCTTGAGTAATGACTAATTTTCTCCTGGTGATTAGTAATCACAATTATGTGCAATGGTAGATCTTGATGACTTTTTCTCCCACTGAACGAAACAACATATTTCAAAATTGGGACTCTGGGACATTTGCTTCTTCTAAATCACATTTTTTTTCACCAGCAAATAAAGAGGCCAACTTATGGACTCATACATTGTTATATTTCCATATAGAGTTATATAAATTATTTTATAAGAAGAAATTGATAAAATGTCAAAAATATCATTCATTTATCAGCATTGTCTTTGAATGTCTAAGTTTATTACAACTTGAAAAATTATTTTTCAATAGTTTTGGCTATGTAAATACTAGAAAGGAAATTACATTTTCATTTAATCCTTTGGACATCTGTATAAAACATCTGGACATTTGAGACAACTTTTTTTTTTTTTCATGCTCTAGCTTTCATCCAGCTGTTTGGTAAAGATATCATCTGTCAAGCACATCAAGTCTGCATTCTTATCACTTTCTGCACATCTGTTATTGATATGATGTTAACCAACTTCTACGTAGGCAGAAGCCAATTTCTGGGCCTTTTTTGAAATCTTGAGTTAATCTGTGGTTAAGAAAGAGGTGCAAAACAAAACTTACTGAACAAGGAAATAATAATAATACGATGATAACACATTGCTTTTCTGTGATGGCCCAGGCTCTACAGGGTGTGATGCTGGTCATGTTGTGTGTGCTGTTATCTCAGCTTTGTGAGCTGTTAGCTCTTTAATACTGGAAAAGTCACCTAACACCTAACTTTTTTCGGTCTTTGTTCCCCAATTTACAAAATATAAGGGTAACAAAATTAACTGTTTTTTAAAATTGCATTAAAAATAACATGAAATCTACACTTAACAATTTTAAGTATTCAGTATTGTAACTACAAGCACAATGTACAGTGTCGTTAACTACAAATGCAACTATAAACACAGCATAGCTCTAAAACTTTTTCATCTTGCATAACTGAAACTTTATACACATTGAAAAGCAACACTCTATTTCCCACAGTTCATTTTTAAAGTCTCCTCTACATCTGAGTTTCATTTCTGACAATTTTACATAAATGTTTAAACCAACATCATAACCAATAATGTTTACTTAGTAAATAGACATATCATATATATCAGATATATATAATACTGTTCAAAACAAATTAAGGAACATAACCTTTCAGAGCTAGAGATTTCTTAAATTTCCAGCAGCTGTTTTTATTTGCGCAAACATGGAGAAATATGCAAATACAGGCAGAGATGTGCAGTTATACCAATCAGGACATGATATCATTCCTAAACCTATAATGCATATAGCTTACAGAGCTTGGGTGTCTGAATATTTTGGTTACAAAAATGCTTTTTGCTTATAAGATTGGGGATGGAAATGATCATCCCGTGCCTATTCAGTCTTGTGGATAAAGCATGAGATTAGAATTTTAGAAAGGAAATTATAACATCAGATTTTTCTATGTATATAAGTAATTGCACTAAGGTGCACCTCTAAAGATGTGACTAAATCAAGATAAAGAATTTATGATTAAGGTGAGGAACACCTTCAGGTACTCAATATTATTTTGGTAATAACAGGAGGAAAACTAAACACACACACACACACACACACACACACACACACCCTCAATAGAAACACAGCTGAGCATTCATTTTCTGCTTCTATAACCTTCCATAACTTTCCTCTCTTATCTTGGAATTCCTTGTGATGTCCTTGCAACAAAGCAGAGTAGGTAAGAATAGTTGAAGTGAGAGACAATATGGTGTAATGACTAAAAACATGTAGCCTGGTACCCAGTAGCCAAGATTTTGATTCTGACTTGTCCATTGTCTAGTGCTTAGAGCAGTATTCAGATGCCAGTAAATGATCCATAAATGTCAACTTTTTAGTATCGTGTTAGACACACAACGTAGAATGGAACAAATATTGTGAGAGGAAGGAAAAAGTATTTGGGTACTGATGAAGACAGAAAACTCTACTTCATGGAGTCTTTGAGTATATGTGTTATCCATATGCTTTATAAATATGAGAGGTGAGGTACAGAAAATTTACATAATTTTCTATTATTAAATATATACATTAAATATCTATCTTTACTTTTTATTAAAGGGGACTAATACAATAAAGGTTTAGGTTTTAAGATATGTCCAGGAAGGAAAACAGTTGGAACAACAAGGATGATAAAGGAAGTTGGGGTGGAGGTCTACTTTGAAGTTTGAGGCTATATCTTACTGCTCTACCGCATGAAAGAGGGTTGAGTAAACAAAATTTTGGTCACATAGGTTTCAATCCCTGGAAAAAAATGCAAGCTTTCAATAAAATCCACATATTGCAAAAAGGAGCTAGACAGCTGATGGGGTCTGAGCAGAGAAACCAAGGGAGGTATTCAGTCCTATAAGTATAGCTATGGTTAGGTTCATAAAAGGAAAGTACTACAACAGGGCTTCAGAAGAGAGAACAATATCATCATCTAATCCTATACATTGTTTTGAATCAAAAGCTATTATATGGAGGTCTACTAATTCAGGATGAGGGTGCAGGTGAGCATTTTCTAATTCAATACCGCATTGTATATTTTACATTGCAGGCCCTTTCTGAGAGATACTTGGGCAAATGGAGGAAGGATAACACGTGGTTATTATTGTCTATCCAAGAGCTAATGGTGTCATTGTGGTCTCTTTCTTGATCTGAACCACACTTCCTGTTCCCTTTCAGTACTGAAACCCAAACTCATCTCAACTTTTTTCTATACCATTTCATTCAATATAGTCTTTCCTAGTGATTGTTAGGTAACAAAGAACAGAAATGCTCAAGGAGAGGGAGATTCATTCTAGGCTATTTCATACAATCTAAGTGTAGAAGGTGTTGTCAGGTCATGAGAGATAGTACTGAGAATTTAAAAGCCATCACAATCAGAAGTAGCTATATTAGTCAGGTTGGGCTCCAGTGACAAATTACCATTGACTGGATGGCTTAAATAAAGAAACATTTTATTCCTTACAGTTCTGGAGGCTAGGGAGTGTAAGATTCAGTCACCAGCAGATTCGGTGTCTTTTGAAAGCTCTCTCCCTGGTTCGTAGCCAGCTTTTTGCCCTGTCTTCACGAGGTGGAAAGGGCAAGGGAGCTCTTTGGGGTTCCTTTTATAAGAACATTAATGTCATTCTCTGCACCCTAGTGACCTAATCATCTCCAAAGGACCATCATTAGATAACACCACAAGGGGGATTAGGGTTTCAACATATGAAGTTTAGGGTGGTATAAACATTCAGTCCATAGCAACAGCCTCTCTGTCTTTAATTTTGAGACCATTTAGTCCCTTACCTCTTTAGTCCTTACCTCTGTAGCTTGGCATCGTTTCATAATGCTGCCTTTGAGCCAGATTTTGAATCCATCTGTGGATGAGTTAGCATGACTGAACTAAAAAGATACTACTATTCCATGAATCTATATAAGCTTCCAGATTTACTGCTCATAAATAGCACTAGAGGCTCTCTATTCAAAGTTGATATGCTCAGCTAGACCATAAGGCTAACCCAGAGTTATTAACCATTATAAGCATTGATCTCATGGTATGTGCAGTGGCAGGAATAAAGCCCTCAGGGTGGGGGACAACTTGAACAGATGGAGTCTAGCTTGAGTAGGAGCCCCAAAAGAAATCTAACACATATTATCTCGTCTATCTGCTGACCATCACTGAGACATTCAGTAGGCCAGATACTGACTATTGGGTTCTCATAATAAAGTGTCTTTCTTCCTACTTTGATAACAGCACTCATCGCAACATAGTAATTCTCCTCAGTTTATCAGATTGTCTTTCCAAGCAATCTGTGAACTCCTCAAGACCAAGGGTTGAGTTCTATTTATTCTTGTACTCCTGGCACATCTCATAGTGTTTTTCACACAGTAGAGCCTCAAAATATGATGTTGACCTAATTTTCCATGGTGAGTCATTAAATCAATTATAACACTCAATGAGTTGTTGAGATGGAAAAGAACGTCCGTGTGATTTAAGGGGTCAATGATCTGTAGGTAGGGATGCTGCAGATTATTTATAGAATTACATTTGATGTAGCTTAGCTCAGACATCATGAATTTTCACTTAATCATCAGTCACAACTGGGAAGGCATAAAGTGGCTAGGATTAGGAATTTTCTGAGACAATAATCAGGGAGGGTTTGGGGGAAGCTGTGCAGAATTTTGAGAAATGTTACCATCCTTATTCTCTTCTAGAAGATGTGTAACACATGTATTACAGACACTGAATTGAAGGACACTCTTTTAATTTGTTTACACCAGTAATTTCCATTTTTTTAACATACAGTCTCTTTCTACCCCAAACTATCTCTCATCCTCCTAAAATGGTATTTATAAGCCTTTAGTCAAAACCACATTGGCATATAGGGATCAGAAGAGCACAGAGCCAGAGAAATAAAGAGCTAGAAACCCAATAAAGAATCAGGAACCAGGAGTCTATGGCCATAAGAATTAAACAAGGAGCATGAGCATCAAAATAAGTAGCATGAACAGTCTGGGCCTTTGGTGGAATATTGCAATTCTGGAAAGGCAGAAACTAGTTCCCAGGGATCTGTAGGTGAAAGATGTAGGAACTCAGGGGCTGACACCTAGGCCAGCCGGTGGTTTTCTTATTTATAGTTATCGGAGGCTTCAATTGCTTCATATCTAGGATTAGATACACAGATGGACTAGATGTACATCCTCTTATTAGGAATGTATTATGGGCAAAGTACTGTATAAGGCATTTGGTGAAACACAAAAACTTTTTCTTACTGGTCATTTTGGTAGATCCAAGACATACTTTTGGGAAAAAAAAAAAGCTGAGATGATTCATCTCAATGTATGGAAAGTGACAAATTAGAAAGGGACTATATAGGGGCATTGAGAGTTCAGGAAAGGGAGGGAGGAATGACTTTGGTCCATGACTGTCTGAGAATGATTTGTCGGAGGGGTGGATTTTATTTGGAATCCAAAGGCTAGATAACCCTTAGGTAATTGGAGAGGGAGGAGGAGGACATTTGAGGGCCGATGATAAATGTGAATAAAGGTGTGGATGCTAGACTGTGAAAGGGGTGTCATGGTAGGGATGATTGAAGTAAAAAAAAAAATGTCCTACAGAGTAATAAAACAGAAGATGAGAAGGGAGGTAAAGGCCAGACTTCTGTTGGTAAAATCTTGATTCCATACTATCCTGTAGAATCAAGACTCTTAAATACGTGTGAACTTTAGAAATGTAACAGGACAAAGATAGTGGATGAAGATCCATGTCTGGTAGTGTACATCACAGATTACATAAAAAGGAAGTCATAAGTGAATATCTTTTAAAAAGAAGCAGCTCTCTGAGCCTCACCCCAGATTGTCTAAATCAAAACCTTCAGATAAGGATAGCAGGAGAAGATTTGCTGGGATTCACCAAGCAATAGAGTAACAAAGTTGCAAAATCCAGTGAAGGATGGAGGAAACAAATTTGTGGCTTGATTAACATTGGGGGATGTGGATTCATGAATCTCTAGAGTAAAACCAATGAACTAATATCACTGAGTCAATCTTTTCATGAATTCTGTTTATTTATGGTATGTAGTAAATACACTATATGCAAAATTATGTTCAGAGATTGTTTTCATCTCAGCTGTAGGGTACATTTACAATATGTCTAAAATTGGGAAAGGAAGATGATTTCATCTCAAGACAGAACAATATGATTTATTTTTATTGCCATATTTTCTGGTTTTACTTTAAAAGAAGTAAAATCATCCTCCTTACATTGTCTGTTTAATACTCTACTTTGAAAAGCAAAGCAAGAGTGCCTGGGTGGCTCAGTGGATTAAGTGTCTGACTTCAGCTCAGGACATGACCTTAGTTCCCTGGGACCAAGTGCCTGCATGGAGCCTCCACACAGGGCTTGTTGCTCAGTGGGGAGTCTGCTTGTCCCTCTCCCTCTTCTCCTGCCCCTTTCCCCACTTGTTCTTGCTCTCTCTCTCTCTTTTCTCAAACAAATGAATAAAATCTTTATTTAAAAAAAACAAAGCAAAGCAACCTTTCTTTCTGGAACAAACATGGTAATGTCACTCTTGCCGATAGGAGAAGCTATGAAGGGATATTAAGGCAAGAAATGTCTGAGAGTCTGAGGATCTTACTGGAGAATGATTCACGCCTTTTTGTGGGATATGAAAGGCCATTGTGGGGCCAGAACTGAAAGATTTTTAGGTAAATGGGAAATGTACATTGAATAAATAATACCGAAACTTTAGTTCATTAATTGTACTCATTTATTGCTCACCTTTCCACCCCTACCCACTGCCGCATATGGCTTTTCACTTTTTTTTTCAAAACCAGTTTTCAGTAGTCTCAGAAGGATCATTTAACTGATACTCCTTTGTTTCCAAGCACATCACTCAAAATCTCCTGCAAAAGGTTGTACTGAATAATCAACCTCTAAAAAGGAGAAAAAAGTAATTCTTTTAGAAATGTTTCTGTGTATATATGAACATTTTTGCTACCATATGGAATTTTCCAATAAATACATTCAGTTTTCTAGGACTGCAATGCCAAATAGGTCACCAACAACTCATTATTTCCACTGTTATATCTCCACTGGATCTGCTCTTATAAATGTAGCTAGTGTAAGAGGTACTCATGATATTTACCTTTTTAAGCCCTAAGATAGTCATCAGTCGGTGGAGAAAGGAGATGAATAAGAGAAGCACAAAGAATTTTTAGAGCAATAAGAACAATCTGCATCATATAATGATGAAAGATATATGCTACTATATACTTGCCCAAAGTCATAGAATGCACAATGCCAAAAGTAAACCCTAATGTAAGCTATGAACTTTGGGTCATGATGTGTCAAGATAGGTTTATCAATTGTAATCAATGTGCTACTCTGGAGGGTAACGATAATGGGAAATGTATGCGACTATGGGGGCAGAAAGTGTATGGGGAATTTCTATACTTTTTGTTCAATTTTGCTGTGAACCTCAAGCTGCTTTAAAAAATAAGAAAAAAAAAAGGCCTATCTACCCTAAATATGGACAGTAAGATACCATATCCAAATACCTTTCTTATTCAGAATAGCATTCAGCATATAAAATTTAGAAACTGTGCCTTGGAGGAATCTTTGCTCATATCAAGTACACACATAAAAAAAAAAAGGAAAAAAAAGATGCTGGAAAAAGCAACTTTCAATAGTTGATGCAATTGCCTTTTGAATGCAAATGACTGACTACTTGGGACATTTTGGCAAGTTACTTGTTCATATGATCAATCTCTATATAAATACTGGGTGTGGAAGCATTGTTTATTAAGGTTGGAAATAAACAATTAAAACATATTAATAGGTAGTTTGACAACATTTTAATAATATGCCAAAATCTAGTGCTCACTTATGGTTTAATTTCCATGTGGCAAATAAAGAATGTGGTCAAAACAAGGATGTGGAAATATATCGCTCCCAGCCTCTACCTTCACCATAAAGAGTAATCTTGCATTACAGAATGAATGAATCTAGGGGTGCCTTGGTGGCTCAGTGGGTTAAGTGTCTGCCTTTGCTCAGGTCATGATCTCAGGGTCCTGGGATGGAGCCCCGCATCTGGCTCTCTGCTCTGGAGGAGCCTGCTTCCTCCTCTCCCTCTGCCTGCCTCTCTGCTTATTTGTGATCTCTGTCTGTCAAATAAATAAAATCTTAAAAAAAACCAGAATGAATAAATCTAGTTATGTTTCATGGTTCAAATACTGTTCTCTATTGCACAAGTTATCCTGATAAGACAGCTGCAGATTTGAAACATTGAGTTCCAAAGGAAAGAAATTTTACCTGTCTGAAACAAAACTAAGTTCTGTAAATTGCTAGAAAAATCCTTGTGAGCCATAGAAATTTATGCAAGTTTCAAATCAGAAGATATTTTTCTTCACCTTCATGAATTCTCCTTTATTAAAAATAATATATTTATTACAATGCAGTATATTTCCTTAAATTTAGTTTTATTCAATGGTGAATTTATCTCAGTGATCTTTTTCTTTTAATTGAAGTATAGCTGACCACCATATTACATTAGTGTCAGATGTACCACAGTGATCTGACAATATCGGAGTACTCTTGATATTTTCTGTGTAACTTAGAAACTTTTATTTATTTACTTATTTATTTTTTATTTTTTATTATTATGTTTAATTAGCCAACATATAGTACAGCATCAGTTTTTGATGTTGTATTTGATGATTCATTGCATATAACACCCAGTGCTTATCACAACATGTGCCCTCCTTAATACTCAGTTACCCATCCCCAATCCCCTTCCTTCTGTAACCCTCATTTTATTTCCCAGAGTTCAGAGTCTCTCATGGTTTGTCTCCTTCTCTGATTTCTTCCAAATCAGTTTTCCCTTCCTTCCACTATGGTCCTCTGTACTATTCCTTATATTCCATATATGAGTGAAACCGTATGATAATTGTCTTTCTCTGATTGACTTATTTCACTTAGCATAAACCCTTCCCATTCCACCCATGTTAATGCAAATGGCAGGTATTCATCCTTTCTGATGACTGGGTAATATTCCATGGTACATATGGACCGCATCTTTATCCAATAGTCTGTTGAAGGACATCTCAGCTCCTTCCACAGTTTGGCTATTGTGGACATTGCTGCTATGAACATTGGGGTGCAGTTGCCCCTTCTTTTCACTGCATCTGTATCTTTAGGGTAAATATCTAATAGTGCAGTTGCTGAGTCATAGGGTAGCTCTATTTTAACATCTTGAGGAAACTCCCTACTGTTTTCCAGAAAGGCTCTATCAGCTTGCATTCCCACCAACAGTGTAAGAAGGTTCCCTTTTCTCCACATCCTCTCCAACACTTGTTTTCTGTCTTGTTAATTTTTTGCCATTCTAACTGGTGTAGTGTGGTATTTCATTGTAGTTTTGATTTGTATTTCCCTGATGGCTAGTGATAACATTTTTTCATGTGTTTGTTGGCCATTTTTGTGTCTTCTTTGGAGAAGTGTCTGTTTATGTCTTCTGCCGATTTCTTGGCTGGATTATTTGGTTTTGGGGTGTTAAGTTTGAGAAATTCTTTATAGATCTTGGATACCAGTCCTTTATCTTATACGTTAATTGCCAATATCTTCTCCCATTCTGTGGGTTGTGCTTTAATTTTGTTGACTGTTTCCTTTGCTGTGCAGAAGTTTTTATTTTGATGAAGTCTCAAAAGTTTATTTTTGTTTTTGTTTCCCTTGCCTTTAGAGACATGTCTTGAAAGAAGTTGCTGTGGCCGATGCCAAAGAAGTTAATGCTTATGTTCTCCTCTAGGATTTTGATGGATTCTTGTCTCACATTGAGGTCTTTCATCCATTTTGAATTTATCTTTGTGTATGGTGTAAGAGAATTGTCCAGTTTCATTCTTCTGCATGTGGCTGTCCAAATTTTCCAACACCATTTATTGAAGAGACTTTTTCCAATGGACATTCTTTCCTGGTTTGTTCCATACAAATGTTAGGATTGCTTGTTCCAGCTCTGTGAAAAATGTCAATGGTATTTTGACAGGGATTGCATTGAAGGTGTAGATTGCTCTGGGCAGCATAGATATTTTAACAATGTTTATTCTTCCAATACAGGAGAATGGAATGTTTTTTCGTTTCTTTGTATCTTCCTCAATTTCTTTCATAGTGTTCTGTATTTTCTAGGGTATAGATCCTCTACCTCTTTGGTTAGGTTTATTCCTAGGTATCTTATGGTTTTGGGTGTTATTGAAAATGAAATCAATTTCTTAATTTCTCTCTCTTCAGTTACATTGTTAGTTTATAGAAATGTAACTGATTTCTGTGCTTTGACTTTGTATCCTGCCACATTGCTGAATTGCTATATGAGTTCTAGTAATTGAACTGGGTGAACTGGGTGAACTGGGATGGAGTCTTTTGGATTTTCCACATAAAATATCATGTCCTCTGTGAAGAGAGAGAGTTTGACTTCTTTGCCAGTTTGAAAGCTTTTAATTTCTTTTTGTTGTCTGATTGCTGAGGCTGGACTTTATTTTTTTTTAAGATTTGATCTATTCATTTTCTTTATTCATTTGAGAGAGAGAGAGACAGAGAAAGTACAAGTAGGGGGAGGGATCCTGATGTGGGGCTCAATCCCAGGGCCTGGAGATCATGACCTGAGCTGAAGGCAGATGCTTAACCATCTCAGCCACCCAGGCACCCCGAGTCTAGGACTTCTAGTACTATGTTGAATAATGGTAAAACTTTTAAAACCAGAAGACCTCATTTATAGCTCTGCATAATCTATCATAATTGTATGTTTTGCTTTTTAAGGAATTTGTAGGATTGAGATTTCTTTTTTCCTTCTTATGTATTTCTTCTGACCAGCACCCATTAGATAGCTACTATAACACTGCATCTCTCCTAAATTCTTCACTGATGAGAAAACACAAACTTCTTTAAATTTCTTTAAACTTCTTTACAATTCTTTATAAAATCTGGGTAGATTTTTGCTATAAAGTAATGAATATAGGATCTGTTCTTTTATCTATTGGAAATAAGCTAATTATTTTATAAAACTCACTATAAAGTTGGTAATATTAATTTGATTATACATTAAGGCAAATGTAATATTTATTCCTTATATATTATGGCAAAGAGAATTGCTTTTCTTATGGTTGTGTAGCTAATAAGTTTCAAAACTGGGATTTGAAACATTTGTATTCTTTTAAAAATTATAGTTATTAAATTTTCAGCGCTTACAAGGAAAACTTGAGTTTAATAAAATTTTTTGGCATTAATTTTGAAACCCTCTGTGGAATCCTTCCTTATCCCATCATCTTTCCCTCATATGCAGAAAAATTTGAAGGTAAACAGATTTTAAATACTGTGTTTGTCATTCTTTTCTCTTTGCTTTTGCTTTTATCACATATATTAGATTGCCCAAACTATATATTACTTAGGTTTATTTTTAAAGATTTTTTTATTTTTTGTAGGTAGGGTTTTATATTTATTCTGTGTTTGATTTTATTTATTTTTTGAACAGTACAATTCATTTATGTTATTTTGTGTATACTTCATTAATATTTTGGCCTGAATTATATTCCATTCCATGCATAATTTGTGTTTTTCTCTCAGGCATTTTATTTTTTATATATCAGACTTTTTGAAAAGTCTGATACATATTTCCTGGTGCAGAGATGTAGACATTCTCTAGGACATTGGCTTTCATATTTTTTAGCCTAGAAAATGTATCTTATTTAGAGCTGTTATATGAACATATTTTGTATAGATATATGTATATATGCATGTGCTTTTATGTATGTTTGAAAAACTAAAACAGAAAGAAAATACTAAAATGCACCTTCTTAAAATTCTATTCTACTCTTTCATTCTCTTTAGTTTTTAAAAAAAGGGGGTGCTAGTTTTGACCCACTGGATCTTTTGAGTCAATACTAAGTTGCAACTGTCAGTTTCAAGCACTGCTCTGAGGTATAGTGAGAGAAGAAATTAGTTAGTTTAGGGTATTTTAGGCAAGATAGGTTAGACCCTTACTGTAGGAAAACTACCACCCCAACATATCAGAGACTTAACACTAGTAAGTTTTACTTCTCACTTGCATAAACTCTGTTATAGGAAAGGAATGGCATTTGAGTTCACACAGTCGGGCAGAGACCCAGACTCATAAGGTTCTGCCCAACGGTGGAGAGAGCTAATGGGTTGGCATTTCCTGTGACTTTTGTTTCTTTTGCCCACAGCTCACTAGAAAAAACAAAAGTAGCAAGAAATTTGGTGGGACACAACTGTCTTTGCAACAGACAGTATGTGCTTCTTCAATTTAACAGTTCTAAATTGTTTTTCAAATGATTGTATTGATGTACCCTTTCATCAGAAGTTTATAATTACACTGGTTTCTCTATGTTGTTATACATAATTTGGCAGAATATTTAGTATCTGATAGGTGTGAAATCTTAACTCATTGTGATATTAATTTGTATTTACCTTATCACAAATGAGGTCATCTTTTTTTAAAAATTTTATTTTATTTTTTAGTGTTCCAAGCTTCATTGTTTATGCACTATACCCAGTGCTCCATGCAATACATGCCCTCCATAATACCCACCACCAGGCTCACCCCTCCCCTCACCCCTTCCCTTCCAAAACCCCCAGTTTGTTTCTCAGAGTCCACAGTCTCTCATGGTTTGTCTCCCCCTCCGATTTCCCCCTACTCACTTCTCCTCTCCATCTCCCAGTGTCCTCCATGTTATTCCTTATGCTCCACAAGTAAGTGAAACCATGTGATAATCGACTCCCTGCTTGACTTCACTCAGCATAATCTCCTCCAATCCCATCTATGTTGATACAAAAGTTGGGTGTCCATCCTTTCTGATGGAGGCATAATAGTCCATTGTATACAGGGACCATATCTTCTTTACCCATTAATCTGTTGAAGGGCAAAACTTGATTTTTAATTGTACCACAATTATTTATTTATATTATAGATGATTTGATTATTTTCAATTCTTTACTTTTCCTACTTTCATTCTCTTTGCCATGTGACTTCAAACTTCTTCTCATTGGTAGTGGTGTATATTTCTCTGCCCCACCATGATGGATCCTGCCATGTGACTTGTTTTGGTCACTGGAATATGAATAGAAATTACCGTGGCATTTCTAAATCTGGACCTATGGCAGCATTGCCCATTTATGCTTCCACCTCTTGCATTTCTGCCATTGCAAGGAGAAGAACACACCCTGGCTGACCCATTGATCCAAGGAGGATTAGAAGCACATGGACTAGAGTTCCAGCCTGCAGCTTAGTGCCAAGTTTAACAAAGTCCAGCTGCTTAATCAGCCAACTTCCAGCTGACCAATAGGCATAAGAACATGAATAAATGATTGTTGCAAGCCATTAATTTAGGGTAGTTTGTTACACGGCATTATTTTGGCAATAGATGGCTTATCTGCATCCATTCAGGAAATGCTTTTAGAATGCTTACATGTCAGACACTGAGCTAGAAGGTGATAAACTAGGAGACAAGAGAACAGTGATCCCAGACCTCATAAACTACAGTCTAGAGAGTGACAGAGACAAGTAAGCAGATAATTGCAATATAATGTGGACAAATGTTTTGATCAGAGAATGGTGTCATGAAAGTATATGAGACTGGTGCCTCATTTATACCTGTGGGTTTGGCATAAACTCTCCACAGGAAGCGCTAATGATGTTTGTCTCGCAAAACGTGTAGATGGAGGACTGACATGTCCTCCCAGCAGAATTAACAGTCTGAGTGAACAGAGAGTCCCGAACACTGAAAGGCCAGAAGGTGAGAATGGCTTTGGTTAGTGTCAGTGGACATGTGGAGGTGGGAACTGTTGAAGTATGTGAGCTTTAGCCAGTGCCACACCTTGTTAACCTTGTGAAGGTGTCTGGCCTTATCCACCAACATCTGGGATAGTGGTGGGAGGTAATTCTAGCTCTCCTTTCCTACACCTTTTATTCTTCAGTTTTCTCTGCTATGCGAGGGGGAGAGTGTCTGTGCCTCAGTGCCTGATAGAGTGCTCTTACTGGATCATGGGCTTAATGCATTCCACGTGTTACATATTTTTTACAAATGTATATTTGCCAGTTTCAGTTTCTGGGAGGCAAATGGAAATATGAACAAAACAAGTGGTTAGTCATGTTGAATACAAGTTTAGGAATACATTGTGGATTAATTTATTAGATCATCTTGCATGCCTTTCTCTGCCAACTCAGGATGGATTAAACGCCGGACCCGTTTCCTGGTGGTTTGTCTAGTCTAATTTAAAAATAATCAAATGAAGGGGCTCCAATGCTCCTGGGAAATTATTCCCTGTCTTAATGGATTGTGCTGCTAGGAAATGTTTTTCTGATAAACTGACCAAATTTTCCTCTCAAAGGTTTTTATCTTATTACTTTTAGTTTTGATTTAAAAGCATCTGAACTCTCTCTTTCCCTTTTAAATAACCACATAATCCCTTAATGTTAGATGAGGTTTTGTTGTTGTTGACGTTACTGTGCTTGTATTTGTTTTTACTTTCCAGACCCTAGTCCTTCATACATATTTGAACTTTGAACTTCTTTTTCCCCGGACTTATTAGCTCATATATTTTAGGTTTACTTCACCTTGGGCTTTTTTTTTTTTTTTCTTCATCTGGACTTTAAGCATTTATATTCTCCTTTTTACTATCATCTTCCCAATGGTGTTTGCCTCATGCCTTTGATAAGAGTAACTAGTGAGCAGTTTGTTCCCTTTTCACAGCTGTCCATAAAGATGTTATGTGAAATAGAGTTCTCACAATCTTTTCTGGGCCCTCTGGGAGACTTCCTCACAGCTATGCTCTCTGCCATTATCATGAGTTACTTTTTTCCTTTTATCTAGTTTTCAAAATCTGTTCACAGCAAAACATATAAACCAGCTAAAAATGTTCAAAGGCATGTTCGTGAAGTGTTCAACAAAAGAGAACCAATTCAAATGGGTTCCCTATTTAGACATTATAGAGACTTTGTTCTTAAGGGTCTTTTCAAACAGGCAAGAACATGACAACTTGCACACTCAGCAGAACCATTGAGACCGTCTCAGCAGTTCCTGTTCATGGTAGAGAAATGTTAGCAGAGATTTGACTTTCCCCAGAGCATGCCGTGTTATGTTAAGGACTGAGGCAGGAGATTTTTGGGAAAGTGTTTTTACCTATGTCTGGCTATTCTTGATTTGGGACAGGCATTTATTCTAGGATGAAAAACCCCATTGCTGTGTCCTTGGGACAGCATTATTAGCCATTCTTTAGTTCCAAAGATCATTGTCCAAATTAAATTCCTTCTGTAGTCTTGTTTGAAAAGGAGTGTCATGCGGGAAGGGTGAAGATGGTGGGAAGAGAAAAAGAGTGCAGAGTATGAAGAAGTATTTAACTATTATAAATGTCATTATACACATACACATACACACACAGAGAGACATAAGACACCCTCTAGAAGTGTTACAAATGAGGAAAAATATCTCATTATGAGGTAATTGTACTAAATACACTGACTTCGGTCCAAAAGAACATACACCCTGGATAGGAGGTGCACTAAGTGCCACACATTCTTTTAAGGACTACAGCTATCACCTTCTCTTATGTCTTACACAACCCAGTAAGGGAAGGTCAAGTACTAACTCCAATTTTCAGTCTGGGAAAATGAGAATTAGAGAGTTTGACTGGCTCAACAAAGGGCCCCTCTGAGTAAATGCTGCAGCTGAATTCACTCAGGGTTATCAGATAGATGGGCCGCATTTCAACTACTGTATATACTGTGCTCAAGTAGGGTACTACGTACAATGTCACACCTGGCTCATAGTCAGAGCCTATTATACATTGACTATTACTACTGATATGAATGGATGGTGTGACTTCTTGTTTGAATTTTTTTATTTTTTTAAGTTTTTATTTGTTTTAAGTAATCTCTACAATCAATGTGAGGCTTGAACTCAACACCCAAGATCAAAAACCACACACTCCACTGATTAAGCCAGCCCAGTGCCCTGACTTCTTGTTTTTAAAGAAAATTCAAGGTACCCCTGAGTGGCTCAGTTGGTTAAGCATCCAAATCTTGATTTAGGCTCAGGTCATGATCTCAGCATCCTAGGATCAAACCCTGTTTAGGCTCTGTGCTCTGCACAGAATCTGCTCGTCCCTCTTCCCTCTCCCTTCCCCTTCCCCTTTCCCCCACCTCACTTGAGCCCATAGTCTCTCTCTCTAAAATAAATAAATTAAAAATAAATAAATAAATAAACATTTTAACCAAAATTCATTTTTTTTTAAAACAACAGCTGTTCCCAAAATGCTAAGGGAAAACTCTTCTAGGAGATCACTATAGACTTGCAGATGTAAAGAAAAAAAAAAAAATCTGCACCTATAAGTAGATTTGTTAAGCAAGCCAACAAACAAACTGGAAAAAAAAAAAAAATAAAGTGACTTTATGGTCATCTTGCTTTGTCATTAATTAGCTTTGTGACCCCTCTGAGGTAATTCTTCCAGTTTCCATCATCTGTATAAAATGAGGGAGTTGGATTTGCATTAAAATGAGAGGATGTATGGAAGCCTCTGGAGGAGACAAAGCTGCTACAGAGATATGCAGGAACATGACTGTGACTGTTGCTACCTAGACTTCTCATCTGCAGTGGGCTGAATGGTGGCCCTGAAAAAGATGTGTCCATGTCTTCATCTCTGGAACTTGTGAATGTTCCCTCATTTGGAAAAAGTTTTGCAGATGTAATCATGTTAAGGCTATGAAGGAGATCATCCTGCATTATCTGGATGGACCCCAAATCCAGTGACAAGTATCCTTGCAAGAGACAGCTAGAGAGAACACACACAGAGGAGATGATATGAAGACAAGAGGCAAAAGGGAGTCACGTGGCCACAAGTCCAGTAAATCGGCAGCCAGACCCTGAAGTTGACTTGCCCAGACAAGGCCTCCAGGGTGACGGTGTCCCTGTTCACTTGTTGATTTTGGACTTCTGGTCTCTAGAATGGTGAAAGAATAAATCCTGTTGTTCTGAGCCTGTTGGTTTGGAGTAATTTGCTACAGTAGCCTCAGGAAACTAATAAATTCCTATTATTCCAACCTCTTTAATTTATTTAACTGAAGTTTCTAGTTTACCCATCAAATAACAAACCGGAATGCATGGTTCTTAAATTTCTTTCTGAGGGTGATACTTAATAAAATGTGAGTCTTTTACCAGTGCGTTTTGAAAGTGTACCCATTTTGGAAGGTAGGGACTTGAAACATTAAACAGGATGGCCAAGAGTGAGCTGGCAGTGTCCAGGGAAAGTGCCTCTGTAGAAAATAGAACAGTCTTCATCATTACCTTTTCTTCAGCAGGGAGAAAAGGGCTCCGTAGGCTGTAGATAATCAATCTATTTTCCACATTATACCTCAACAATTCAAGGTTAGAGGAATCTTTTTATGCCAAATGTTCTTGTTTTTTTAGGCAAAAATATCTCTATTTAAAGTGTATGTTTGAAAACAAGAAAATTTAGAGGGTTGTTTTAAGTGGCAAATGTTAAGTTTTAAAATAGCATGTTGCTACTTTCCAACATGTCTTAGAAACAAAATTGTACATGCTATGTTTCCACTTTGGGATAAGTCTTTCTGTGAACTAGACAGTTTTTAGAAAGCTAATTTATCAGTGGCCTTTCATTGAATTGTTAAAATTTTTTGCCTGATCCCCAGTATGTAGGATTGACACAAATTCACTGGCAAGTATTACATTTAGGGATAATATTATTTTTTCACATTGAATGAAACCAAATTGAGCAAAAATTGCTTTCTCTGTTAACACAAATTAAAATTCTAAAGAAGTAGAATTTTAAGTTATTAAGGACTAATCCAATAGTTTAGTTATTTGATTCCTAGCCAAAGTGTTTTTGTGTTTTTAAAAGTTTTTGATGTGTGATATGAAAAGGAAAACAGAACAAAACAAAACCAAAAGGCTCTTAAAAGGTATCTTAATTGACTCAAGTGACCAGGGAGTAGAGAATTCTAAGCATAGGTCCCATTCACTGTGTTCTGTTTCTATCTAGACAAAATGTGAACCCTCAAAGATAAAATTTAACATACTGGTTACTTAAGAATAGAATTAATTTTAATTGCCTACCTTCAAAATATGCTTTTAGAATGCCAAATATTAGTGTACTAAAATGTACACATAGCCATGTTTATCACATAATCAGCATCTACTGCTTTTGGACTCCACAAGTGTTGGATGAGAGAAAAGCTTCCAGGGGATTATTTTGGTTATTTGATGTTTCAGATCATTAATTAACTGACAGATTCATGAATCAATGTATTTGTTTACTTTACATGTGTGTCACTTTTGAACATTTTGAACATAGACTAGACACTGCTCTAGAAGGGTAGAATCTGACAAAAACAGATAAAAGTTTTCAAGGAGCTCCCATAGTAGCAGATGTGGTCCCACATAAAGAGATAAGTAAATAATCATGAATCCAAGACAGGTAAGTAACAGAAGTGTGGCTGGATGGCAAGGAGGCCAGGAAGCCCAGAGGTGGATGGGGTGGGAAAGTAGCCTGGGGCAAGAGCAGAGCCTCTGGGCCATGGAACAAGTGAAGCATTTATATTGAAAGTATGGAGACAACAGTGGCTAGATTCTCAAGTCTAAACATAAACCCTTAAGTCTCACCATAAGCCACCATGTTTTGCAATTTTATTTTCATTTAATCACCCCATTACATCTTGTGCTAGCACCACAGAAAAACAGTGATCTTGATTCCAAGAATTAATGGGGACTAAAAGTTAAGAGGGAGGAGGTTGAAGGAGACCACACACCACCAATATTTGACTGGAACCTGTTTCCTACATTTATTGTCTTCGTTGAGTAAACATTAGCTAATCAAGTTCATCTTTCAATTATGTTTGGTGAAAGCTTAGCATTTTTCTTCCCAGCCCTGTCATTGGCTTTCTGGAGTTAAATAACCACATGCTATGGAAACTGCTAACTGGCCAGTGAGAGTGAATGACTTCCAAATTCCATTTTAAGGGTCCCTTTGAAGCTGTGTGTTGACTCTTTCCAGTTTATTACGGAAGTTTCAGCTATTTCCATGAGAATTTGAGATCATATTATAGAAGGCACATACATAAGCCTTAATTTGTCAGAAAATCAGGTCCCCCCCCCACCAAGGGAAAAAACATAACACAGAGAGAATAACCTGGTATGAGGAAATGAGGAAAGTGTAGAACAACTCATTTTTAACTAAGGTAAGATTAAAGAGAAGTCATAAACAGCTTAGGTTTGTGCTTCATCTGTAGATCCAAGAGTTCTTAAAGATGTTTAATGAAAGTCTAGTCATCCAAATTTCTTTTCTTTCTTCTTCTTCTTCTTTAATGCACTCACTGAGACATTCTATTATTAGTAGTACACTTTGGAATGTGAATGCTGGTATGAGGCACAATAAAAACATGGTTTCACTAAAATATGTTTAAAGTATAAATAACAATATAAACTGATGTTTAGAAAGTAGTATGATTAAAACATTATTTTTAAGACAAGGATTCCAACTGATTTGGTTTTGCATATTAGTATTAAAACCCAATATGTACTTAAATGTTAGTTTGCTGTTACGCTCCTCTTTTAGATTTGGCCTCTACCCCAATGACTGCGTAGTGGGGACAAGGGAAACTTTCAGTTCAGCTTATACTTCTTTGTGCACCAAGTTTATACCAGGCACCATCCTTAGCACTGGGCATAGAATGATGAATAAACCAGACTGAAATTATTGCCCTCTTTAACTTATTTTAAAGAATTCTGGGGGCACCTGGGTGGCTCAGTGGGTTAAAGCCTCTGCCTTCAGCTCAGGTCCTGATCCCAGGGTCCTGGGATCCAGCCTGGAATCAGGCTCTCTGCTCAGCAGGGAGCCTGCTTCCCTTCCTCTCTCTCTGCCTGCCTCTTGGCCTACCTGTGATCTCTGTCTGTCAAATAAATAAATAAAATCTTAAAAAAAAAAAAAAAGAATTCTGATGGGCTCTTAGGCCTTTTCTGTCTTTATCCTCTTTCCTGTACTACCACTAAAACTCAAGACACTTCATGCAGCTAACCTTTGTGCATGTATCCAGAAAGGAAGATGGGCAGTGAGTACTGGGTGATGTGGACAGAATAACAACACTTCTAATGTTTTGAAATAATCAATGAGTTTCATATTTACATATCGCAACTTCTAATTGCATGCTTTGATAATTAAAATTACACACACACACACACACAGCACCCTAGGTGAATAATGTAAAATTCATGATTCCTCTTTTGAATCAATTCTCTTTTGTTTCTCCCTTTGAGCTTTGGGGAATTTATTAGACTGTATAGAGAAGATATCAAACACATGTACTATAAAGTGTTTTCAATAGCTTGTAATTTGAACTAATAAAAGCCATTTCAACTAAAAATGCATACACTTGAAATACTTTATAATATCAATGTCTTTGTAAATAAAGTTGAATGAGTAAAATTGGATATGTACATAGTCCAATGTACATTGGAAACAATGATGTTTCTGTAAATAATTAACATTAATCCTTTGACAGTAACCTTAATCATTTGGATCAAGATTATAAGTATGCTATGGATTTCCTTGCTAAATCTGCCAGCATTTATTTTTTTCAATCACACACTATTTGCCAAGGAACCAACTTTGACTGAATGGAGAAACCTGAGTTCCCGGGTGGGAATAAGAAGGAAAGACACAAAGGATGGGATCCGCAGAGCCACTGCCAATTCTGCTAAGAGGAAGTTTATTGGTTTGCAGTTCTTTTATATGATTCAAAGACAATACAATCACATGGAATTCACCTTGATCATTGCATTTACAATTCAATAGAACAATCAACATAACACAGTACCAGTAAATAAGTTTTTCTCATTCAGCACTGTTACCCTACATTGTATCAGATCAACTAACTTAAGGGTAAATCTACTTTTCTAGGCCCACTCCCTCCTATGTGGTTTCCCTGCCTCTGGAAACCATGGTTATGGCAGAGCTTTAAAGCTGAACTGTGGTGGGTAGGGTTGGTCTCTGACCTTGCCCTAAGTCGGCAAGGAACCTGTCAGCTTGCTGTCTGGTCACCGCAACTGTTTATTAGTCTGCTTTGGCCACCATAACAAAACACCACAGACTGGGTGGCTTGAACAACAGAATTGTGTTTCTCCCAGTTCTGAATACCTGAAGTCCAAGGTCAAGGCAGGTTTCATTCTGAGACTTCTTTTGGCTTGTAGGTGGCTGCTGTGCACTGTTGAGCTCATATGACCTCATTTTTGTGCTCATACAGGGAGGGAGAGAGAGAGCAAGTTCTCTAGTGTCTCTTCTTATCCCATCATGAAGGTACTAATCCCTACCTTCATGTGCATCTAACTCTGTTTACTCCCCAAAGGCCTTATCTTCAAATACCAGTCATATTGGGAGGTAGGGTTTCAAATACGAATGTTGGAGGGGAACACAGATATACAGTCCATAATGCACCAGTTATTCTCCTAACAGCCTGTAAATTTAAGACTAATATTCTAGTAGGGGAGGTTGAGCCTTAAACAAATATTTCATTAGATCTCGAGAATAATCAGTTATTGATGATACCACCAAAAGAATTTTCAGGAGTCTACCCAAAGAACTTACAGCTTCTCATTACAATATTGAGCAGGCCAATGCATGTGTCTATATCCCCTGCCTCTGTCTGGGCAGGCCGAGGAAAGGCCTTTATAGAGAATTTGCCACCAAATCTCCCTTAATAAATGCATAATAGCCCGCACACACAGCTTTACAGGGCCTACTAGAAAGAGATTCAAGATACATTCCCTCTGTCAGTGTTCCTCTTTGGGGAGCTATGGCTTTGAATTGGGTGGGCTTCTAAGAGAGCCAGCTTAAAAAGAAAGATGCAAGGGAGTCCATGGAGCCTGCAGAGATAACAGCTGGTGAGTAGATGGGATGCGTGATAGGCAGCTTCTGAGAAGGCTCTCAGTGATCCCTGTTTCCTGGTGTTCATGTCCCCCTGGTGTACATGTGGCCTAGACCCAGAGATTTGTTTATAATGACTAGAATATAACAAGAATGATGAGATGTTACTTTTGAAGTTAAGTTACAACAAATCATGCATTCATATCTTAGTTTATCAGATGTATTTCTAGCTCACATCTAGGTAAGTTCAGCAGAGGGTTAACCATTCTTCAATGTGTAGGAAAGTTCTGTGTTCCTGCATCAGTGGGCACAGAAATGGCTAGACCACACCCATCATCTTCCCTACCGCCACACAGTCAGGTATACATGCGTGAGCGTGCACACACACACACACACACATGCACACACACACACGCACTAGTTATGGTGATAAAAAAGACAATTCTCGGAATATACAAGCAATCTGCCCACCACTACACATTCTAAGAAGAAGCAGGTAGAATTAGGTAATTATCTTCATTATACAGGCAGCATCAGATGTGTGATTTGGGGGCCTTGTGAATAAGTGAATAAGACAAGTCAAAAGTGATGCAAGCAAGAAAATAACAACTTATGGCTATTCTTTTTCTCTTAATAGCACCAGAAGGGCAAGCATGAAAATTGGTCTTAATGATAGATAGGATTATGTTTCAGTATGAAAAGCAGAAAGCAGTAGGATTACTACCCCCTGGCGCCTGGAAGGCTTACTCAACTCTCCTGCTGTCGCATTGGAGAAAAGTCATTATACATTATGGAAGAGCTGCTTACCTTAGCTCTTCTGTGATTCTCAGCAGCCTGCTCTGAGAAGCTGAATAAACCAACTTTGGTCTCTGTTTATATCTTCTCTAAAGGCATTCTGTATTCTATGTACAACTTCTTAATTCAAAAAGGGGAAAATTTATCAGTATGATATCTGGATTTGGGGTTTCTTAATGAATAATTCAAAGAAGAAAAATTCACAAGCAAAACTCTTAATCTGGGCCTGTCCTCCTGCTGTGTTTCCTTTTTTAAAATTTCCTTCCTTCCTTTTTTTTTTTTTTTTTTTTAAGTAGCATTACAGTCCTATATTTTATTTCTGGCTATTTTTTACATGGAGGCTTTTACACACAGAAAATAGAATGTCATGAAAAGACAACTTAATCTACCTTGCAAACACAGAAGATTATGTGGTAGGCATTGTCCAGGATGGAAAGACGTCCTGTCACTCTGAGGGGGATTGCAGTCTAAGCAGAGATAAAAGCGTACAAATACAAGCACTGTAACTGAGCACCAAAGCAGGGCTTCGGTGAGTCCTTATAGATAGTGATAGTGATAAACAGAGCGATAGATAGAGAAAGATAGATAGAGATAGATAGATAGTGGTGACTATTCCCAGGAGAGGAGACCAGAAAACTATGAATCTGCCACAATTTGAGACGAGAGGAGGATTTACTATTTTAACAAGTATTAAAGAAGGGACCTTTTCTGTCAGAGAGAAGACTGTGGCCGAAGCAGAGAGTGTTTGGAAGTGAGTTAGTGGTAGATAAGAGTAGGTTTGTAAGGCAGATTCCAAAGCCTCAAAAGATCATGGGTGCCCCAGGCAGTAGTAGAATCCATCTGGGAAAGAAGCAGATTTCAGGAAGATGAGTGTGGTTGCACTGTGAAGGATGGATTAAAGGGTGGAAAGTTGGAAATCCGTTAAGAGACTATTGTGATATACCTCCCAAGAATTGATAAAAAAGAAGAGAGAAAGAGAGGAAGGAAGGAAGGAAGGAAGGAGAATGAACTAGACTAATGCTATAAAAAGAGAAGTGGAATGTGACTAGAATAACGGATTTGAGAGACAGCGAGGAAATAGAAAAACAGAACTGACTGAATGATGACGTGTCATATCTGAGATGACTCAGGATTCTAAACTGATGATGATATTCACAGCCAAGACAAAATATAGGAGGAAGTACAGATTTAAAGAGAAAGCTTAGGAAAAAAATTGAAATACCTATAGAATTTTCATGCAGAATTATTGCAGTGGACTGATTCTTCTATGTCTCTGAAATTATGGACAGAGAAGTATGGGCTAATACTAATGTGATGATCATCGTCTTGCCACCTGGAGACAGGGAAAGATGGCTGGACATGTGGCTTTAAATAAAAATTGGAAGAGATAGGGAAAAATCATCTGCTGTGTGACAAGTCTTTTAAATTAATTGGACACAAGAGCAGAGGGATTGAAGAACCAGAATAATACAATATAATGGAATTCAGAAAAAAATAAATAAAACTTAAAAGAAAGCGCAGGAAATCAGTAATACAAAATGCGATAGAGGGAAAGAAGAGGAGTGTCACTGAGAAAATGCTATTAAATTTAATCAGGAGTGACTTTTTAAAAAATTTTTGAGCATAATTGATTTACAATGTTACATTAGTTTCAGGTGTATAGCATAGTGATTCAGCAAGTTTATAGGCTATGCCATGCCCCCCACAGTTTTAGCTACCTTCCGTCACCATGCAACACTATCACAATACCAGGGATTGCATTCCCTCTACTGTGCCTTTTATTCCCTTGACCTTGAGTTGTTCCATGACTGAAAGGGTGTGGCTTTCAGTACATGTTCCAGTGGGTGAGACAGTGATGAGACAGATGAGGAAGGAGAATCCAATTACAGGGGCTCACAAAGACCATTTAGTTAAAGAGGACGCAGGAGGACTGGCTAATTTCACCAAGTTTGCTAGTGAAGTAAAAAAGATGGAAGGCTAAAGAGAAAGGTAATTAGAAGAGGGATATGAACATGTGAGCAGGTTTATAAATAAAGAGTATAAATCAATCCAGCAGGGAGACGAACAGAATGGATAACTGATAGAACAACACATTGTTCTAGGCAGGAAGGTACTCAATAGAAGTATGCAGACGCTTTAACCTTGGCATTCCTAAAAGGGAGAGTCTTCCTCTGAGGAGGTGAGAGTGAAAGAAGAAAGACAAGAAAAAATACAAGGACACTCTTAGGAGAGCAGGGAAGTCAAGAGATCATGTGCCAGGTGGTCTTGATCATTTCAGTGAGTTGTCAATGAGATCATCTGTTCTGTTAAAATTTATGGTTCCAGGGAGGGTTGGGGACTTTAAGACGTGGAAGAAAGTTTGGGTCAGTTGTTAGAGTGAGTGAATAATATAGAGTCCAAAGTGGAGTTTGAATCACTTGCATTTCTAATGAAACCAGTAAATCGAGAGACTTTTCCCCATCTCCCAGCCATGCCCTTCTGTACAGACAGGAGTGAAGGAAACAGGTAATGAGGATGTCACTGGGCTAAAATTAGGAGAAATAAGTGTGGGCCCTGCAGGAAGCAGTACAGTGCAAGAACCTTCTCAAACTTCTAATAAATTTTAATAAGAAATTGTAAACTGGGATGAAAGAAAAGTGGAATCAAATGGGCATGACGGATTACTACAACATGGAGACATCAAAGGCATAAGGATCCCAGTAAAGACTCAAATGAGGCTGTGTGTGCGTTGTGGAGCATGTGGTAGTTAGGTCTCAGCCCTGCTTGGAACCCCAGAACTCAAAGAGAAATGGCTTAAGGGATGACATAACGGGGGTGTGGACATGCCAATAAATGGGTGCACTGGTGTGGACATGGAGGTCACCGGAGTTCAATAGCTTTAAGACGTGTGAGACCACAGCTGGAGTGATGACAGCCAAAGGCAGAGAATGAGGTTGTGAACCAGGTGACTAAGCCTCTGTGAGAGAAACTTCATCAGCACTCACCAGGCCAAACAAAAATGAAGGAAGTTAGCAATTTAATGATCAAGTTAGCTATTTATTTTCATTTAGGTGGGGGCTATTTTAACCATGTGCTGTGTCAGGTTTGGGCTGCGTCCATGGGTTTCATACAAACTCAGACATACTTAATACGTTTTATGGAAAAAGGATCATGCATGGAAGCATAATGACTGCTAGTCCAATCTGGACTAGTGTTTTGTTCATATCTGGGGGGCCTCACTTACAGATGAATGTTATACCTTCAAACAAATCCAATATAGACCACACAAGATGGCAAAGAAAACTCAAAACCATTATTGTATCAGAGATGTGTTTTTCTAGGAAAGAAAAGAATCAAGATGGAAACATTTTTTGAGTCTAGACTTTTATGTATAAGAGAAATTAGATTTACTAATTGTGATTCTGGAGGCTGGGACTAGGATAAATGGATGGAATTTATTGAAAAGCAAATTTTGACTTAATGAAAGTCACTTGACTTTCATTAAGTTAATGACCGACCCTGAATGGAAATTGTTTCTTCTTGAAGTAATGAGTCCACACTATGGAAATTATTCTCAGTAGGCAATTCTTGCATATATTGAGGTCCACAGAAGAGCACAATTGATATGGCCTGGAGCTTGTTATAGAAATGCAGACTCTCAGGGCCCCACCCAAACCTGCATTTTAACACTATGCCTTTTTAACAGCATCTCTAGGTGACTGACCCTGCATATTAAAGCATTCATCTAGAGGACTTTCCTGCATTGGGAGACAGCTGGTCTACAAAAGCTATAGCTCTTTCCTGTTTTAGGACTTTTGTCATATATTTTGATTCTGAAAGTAATTCTTGCCTTCCTTGGCTTATCTCTAAGATTTTCAAGCCCCCCCCCCCAAAAAAAAACCCTACTGGACCCTGATTCTTTAAAGTTTAATTTTGTAAGATTATTTTTATATGGCATCACACCAAAGTTCGTGTACATAGTAAGAACTCTGAAATGCTACTTTTGAAAATAAAAAATTTTGGTACCTCATGAAAGCTATAACTGAAATTTTGTTTTGGCAATGCACTGAAAACAAAAACATCTGAACCCCCTGTGGCATTTTGCTTCCTTTCTGATTTTTCAGTGATGAGTCCTCGGGTGTGTGTGGATTTTTTCTTCACTGAGGATTCATTGTAACAGGTTAGTGAAATAGTTCTTGTGAGGGGTGATGGGAAGGATTGTTATAATCTTGCTTGTGTTTTGCTCTTGCTTTGGCCCCTCCATTTGGGAAACAAGTACAATGTGTCTTATTTTTATTACTGTGCTTTATCTAGGGTTCTGGAATTTTCCTCCTCAGACAACTCAAGCTTTGTTTCACTTTTAATGCCTGCTAAAAGTAATAGACAATGAATCATGTATCAACAGAGAGAAGAAATTGATAAACTGTGGTAGTAATTATTTTTATTTTTATTCTTTGTTCAGAAAGCACATTCCTGGAGTTTTTTTCTCTCTGAATGGAAAGAACTTTTAATTAGCATAAATATGATACAGCTCCCATAAAAATGAATAGGGCTTTGAGCTTACGAATCTCTGTCATGCCCTGATATTGTTTTGTGTGTGCACAATAACTGGACTTTACAAAAAATCTCTACAGTCAGCAATGGTACATCATAATTTACAATGTCTCCATTCCAAAGGGAGTTTTATCACTACTTAGGAAAGTAGCTGATTTATGGCAAGTGGCAACAGGAAAGAAATCATGGTTTTTATAGTGGAAAAAACAATAGCAGAGTTTATTGTAAAGTTCCTCTCTTTAAATCGGGGAAAATTTTGCTATTTGTGGTGAATAATACACTTGGCAACCTAACTGAAGTCTTGTTATGTCAAATTATCTTTTGTCTGATGTCCATCACATTATGGACAAAAACAATTTTTAAAAACTGTTAAAGTGTAGTTCTCCTTGCTTCACAAATATTTAATAATATTTTTATATGTGAGCCCCAAATATGACAGCGATGCTTTTGTGTGTTTAAAACCCTCAAGCCCTGCTAAGTTTTTTTTTTTAACTTGTCATTCCCTTCTTTGTCTTTTTCTTATTGCTCCCACTGACACGTCTCTACATTTTATATTTTTCTCTTTTAAAATAGGTCTAGTCCTCTACTTGACACTAAGAGAAAATGTCAACACAAATCCCTCAATAGTACGGAAAGACACTTAATAACTTTGGAAAAAAATTAGTTTTAAAAACTTCCTGCTTTGGGGCACCTGGGTGGCTCAGTGTGTTAAAGCCTCTGCCTTGGGCTCCAGTCATGATCCCGGGGTCCTGGGATCGAGACCCTCATCGTGCTCCCTGCTCCGTGAGGAGCCTGTTTCCCCCTCTCTCTCTGCCTGCCTCTCTGCCTACTTGTGATCTCTGTCTGTCAAATAAATAAATAAATAAAATCTTAAAAGTCAAACAACCAAAACAAACAAACAAAAAAAACTTGTTGCTTTAACTGACTTTAATTTGCGCTCTTGACAATTTACACATTTTATTTGTTTATAAATTCTATTTTCTCTGGAGTGAAACATCTTTTTGTAAGCTTTTCTTATTCAACTTGTAGGATTTGCAATAGCACCCACGTCTTCCACTAATCTGTTTTTCTAGATGTATTTCCCTTTCCTCTCGTTTTCTTCAGTTTTTTGCCTTCCAGTTTCTTGGGGCTGCTGACTCTCTAGCCACCTGTTGGCCTACTTCACCTTGATGTCCTTCTTGACAGAATCCCCCTTTACTTAAATGTCCCTCTTCCATAGCATATTCATCTTTCAAGACCCTTGTCCAATATATGTTATTTTCCTGTTTCAGAGATATTTCAGCTGGGGATTCTGTTTGCTTGTACTCAGAGCTTATGATACTCTCCTTCCCTAGAAAGTCCTCAAAACTTGGAAGGTTCAGCTGAGTCTCTCCAACCTTCCGTAGCTATGTGTGTGTTCATCCACTCATCAATCCAAGGTTTTCTTCTGTATTCATTCATGCATCCATTAATGTACTGTATGAGTGTGAGAGGTTTGTGGAAGCCACTTTCTACAAGAAAAGAAAGGCTTCTGTACCATTGATCCCTGTAAAGTGTAATGAAATTTACGGTAGGTGAAACATGCATACTCCTGCCCAGTGGGTCTGGCAAATGAAACAAACACCATAGAAACATGTTTATCTGCCATTGATGGAATGTGTCACATTATTGTTTGAAGCCATACAAACAAAATATATGTGCAGCTGGCCTATCAGTATTTTTTCTCTTATTAATAGTAGTGCTTTCCCTTTGTGAGAGAAGGACATACAAGGACAGAATCCACATCAAAATGCAACATAGGAAAAGGACATTAAAGTAAATGCTAGGTATTCTTCATCTGTACTGTCCTCCTTGTATCTAATTTCCTCAGAGTTCTAGAAACACCAAGAAGGAGAATGTGGCTATGATCAAAGTAAAACAAAAAAAGAGGGTTTTGATTTGGCTTACTTAACAAGGGTCCTCTCTTCCAAGAGATGATAGATGGAAATGCCTAATTCATGGCAGAATTGACAAAAACAATGTATAGTACTGATATGTCCCTCTATCATGCTAAGACTTATCAGTTATTGCCCTGAAATAGAAGACTCTAAAATTCATTTTGTATTGTCAATAATGTAATTTTACCTCATCAACAGCTGCCACAATATTTTAACACTCTTGTGCTTTTCAACTACAAGGGGTATAGTCATAAAAATATTGCCATTTATTGAGTTCTGTATCTCCTGCTAGGTATCTCCAATCTTTCATTCCTATCTCAATTTCATATCAATTCTGAAAAGTAGTCAATCTTGTCACCATTTTATAGCTAAGTAAATTGAGAAGTAGAAAGGTTATGAACTGTACCCATGACTACGTGGTTAGAAAGAGACAGACATAAATTAGGAACCCAGGAATGTCTAATTCCAATCACAAACATGGTTTTTCACTGTACACCACACTGACTCTTATAGGAAATCATAACACTTAATGTCCATGAGCCACAAGCGCTAATCCCATAGTAGCACTGGATCTCTGGGTCTGGGACTACAGGTTAAGTTCAGTTTATAAGTATAATGTGAATTTGGCATTTATGGAAGATTTTTAAGAGCTTAAAAAATACTTCTTTGGTAAATTTTTCCAAAATTTCTTATTCAAAAAAGTAAATTATATTTGATTTTTCCTAATCAAGCTCCTAAGGCTTATCTATAAAAGAAGGGATTCCTATTGGCCTGTTCTATAGGTCTGTAATACAAAATGTGGCTAGGATTTAGTACGATCTTATTTTCATTTAGTTCATTTAGTTTCATGTAATAATGTTCCTTATTACAAGTTTAAATAAATGTGTTAATTTTTTGCCTATTGGGTGATTAGATTCCCACTGGCATAAGGTTGAGTTCACGTTATGACTATAATATTGATTTACAATAATTTGAGCACATATATTTTCTTCGTTTTTGTTTCCAGAGTACCTGACCAGTTCATTTATTTTATTTCTAAGTGAAGTGTTCTTGGTTGCACATCCGCCAAGCTTTGAACTCTGTACTTAAATTAAAAAGGGATAAAATCTTTTAAAAAAATGACTTGTCATTCTCATCATTGGAAGACACACAAAAATGCAGTGGAAATCTCCTTGGAGTTATTTCAACCAGGAAAGTCAGAAGATTGTAGTAATGAAAGAAGTGAAAGTGTACAATAGGTAGTCAAGCCCAGAAGACAAGGTTAAGAGTTATGGAACCCACAGTAACCAAAGAAACCTGGGGAAATATAGATACGTTAGCCAGAGTGGCCGGTAATTAGGACCTGAATATAAAGCTAAGGTCCCTTTGGAGATCTCCTATAAATTTCTTGTTTAGAAAATTTGTCTCAAGGTGAGAACAAGATGAGAATAAATAGGGATAGGGACTGCTTATCCCTGGCAGGTCATGGAAATAAACCATGTTCCAACTTCACAGATCCCAAACAGTGGCCTTTGTTTTCACTCAAAGAGAATGATCTAGATGTACACAAACCGATATGCCAAATTCTTATGGGAATATTTGTAATATTACAAATATCAAAGTATATTTGTATATATTTATAATATATTTATATATATCCACAGTATTACAAATATCAAAGTATATCACAATGTATTTATATATATGTATATATTTGTAATATTACAAATATCAAAGTATATTACTATGGCCAGAGTTTTCTTTTCCTACAGGGATGTAAACGAAAGGCTAAATATAAACAGAGAGTTGACTGAATGTAATGGTAAATAGGATAGAAAAGTGCCTGACCTTACTCTTTTAATAGGTTAAAACTGACAATGGATAAGTATATCATCACATAAACAAGATGATTTTAGGTTGTTTTGAGGATTATAGTGAAATAAATTGTAGTGGATACGAAAGTCAATGGGGAGAGGAGATTTGCTATTTTAATTTGTTTTTTCTCTAGATCAGCCTTCTCTAATGAAGCCATTTACCTAAGACCTAAAAGATAAGAATGGGTCAACCATATCACAAGGGAAGACCATCATGGAGGAGTAAAGATCAAACCCTCATCCATAGTTGTTGATGCCAGATTGTCACTTTCAGAGTCTAAGAGAACCTTTTTGACATTTCTAATGGTAAGTAGAAAAAAAACCCCCAATACATATACATTATATAAATATAATTTTAAAATCATATATATGCTTTATATATAATTATATATTAATATATTAATAAGTAATCTTCTTTCCCACCATCGCAAACATCACCACCATTGCCAGTCACAACATGAAGTTAATAATCTTTAGTCTATACCAAGGAGAACTGACTGCTCAGAGTGTTCCTAGGATGGGTGTACCAAAGTTGAAAAGTTGCCAAAGTAGTTACTTTTTTTCCCTATTTTAGAGCAAATGAAAAAGGTTTCTAGTAGAGATAACTAGCTGTTATCTTGTCTGTGACTTACATATGTTTGAACTCTAATAGAGGAATTGTGTATGGCTCTTAGTTTGGTTCTATATAAAAATTTTTTGTTTTAAGTTGGTCTAAAGTTATTTGAAAGTAAACTTTGAATATCATTTTTAAAATATTACCTATAAAATACATATGATACATAGTCAAAAATTCTTGAAGAGATAGAACAAAGAAATATTTAAGAACATATTGGATTTTTTAAAAATAAAATGATCTGCAATTTGAGGAATATGAAGAGTGTTGAAAAGAAAAATTGTTAGGAACTTTCATTTGTTATATTACTTGTCACTACTCATACACTTGCAAACAATCTGGTATTGGAGGAATTTTCTGAGAAATGAATAAGATATTTCAAAAGTTTTATCAGTGAATTATTAACATTGAAAAGGGAGATTAAAATCCTGGAATCTGGTATTGATGCCTTTATCATCTAAAGGAAAATTTATGCCAGGAGCACAATACTTCTTCATTAGGATTTCAGAACATATTTTTCCCTTGGAATTTTTCCCTTCCTATTTTCCTCCTACAGAAAATATGTTTCTAAAACACCTCTCAACTTTGCATTTAATGAACAATTAAAGCTGCTTTATCTTGTCTCTCTTTTTGTCTGATTTATAACCAAATACATTATCAAAACATTAGAAATATTAAACTTATAATGTGTCATATGTTCTATATATTAAATAAACTTTCCTAATTAGTGAATTGTTTGTCGTATTTTATGGCACTTTACTGATATATTAACTTACTGTTGTGTTTCATCAGAAATGACTCCAAATTCAGTCAATAGATTTAGTGTATAATCCCAGTTTGCTTGATTAATTTATCTAACTAATGCAGGTTTTGAAATTCTTATGTAAAAATGAGGAGATTGCATGAGATGACTGCCATGATTCCAGTGACTTTTAAAGCCTCTGATCCTGAAATCATATGAGGATGATAAACAAAAATTCAGAGAATTTGCTTGGGTGTGGTTGAATAACATTACATTTGGCATCTCTCTGCAGTACATCAGAGTTTTTTATTTTCGTTAACATCTTTAATAGGGAAAAAACAATTTATTTGTGAACATAAGTACTACTAATAAATGCTACTTTAAAAGTAATAGCACAAGCACTGAGAAATTAGCTAAAGAATTTTAAATTAGGAGGAAAAAAGTTGGTTATTCAAAAAAGATAAATAAATTCTTGTGCATCTAAAGAAATCCCAACCAGATAACAGAAAAAGTTTTGGAAAACATTATTGGATATAGGAACATAAAAGTAAAAAGAAAGAGTATATCACTTATAAATCATAGTAACATATTCTAAGACAAAGTGGCTATAATTCTAGGCCACAGAGACAGATACTGTATAAACCTGCCAAACTTTATAACCAATAATCTTTGTGATTCAGAGTCCTAGGAAGGCAAGTTTAAGATATATAAACAGATAATGTGGAATTTTGACTTTTTAGAGTTATTAACTGAAAAATTATCAGATAAATATATTTTTCCACCAACAAATTATTGTAGCAGCTATTAATGAGAGGTGGAAGTATGTGCCAAGCATTGCAGTACATGGCATCTTACATGCATTCACTCATCCAGTTCTGCAAAAATCTACGTAAGGATTTGTGGTATTATTATTGACATTTTACAGATGAATAACTTGAAGTCATACAGCCAGGAAGTAGTAGAGAAGATTTAAACCCAGACAGCCTTACTCCAGAGCCCTTATTTTTTAAGCACTTTGTCTATGATTCTTTGTTGTGCCAGTATTTTGTAATTATCATATATTAGTGAATAGAAACAGAATTGGTCAGCTTGGAACACATTTTGCAAAGCAGGACTTTATTAGAATTGAACTTTAACAGATACTCAGGGATCTGTTAAATGTGAGCTCTGGTACCTCACATTTCCATTGGATTTTAAATGTAGGCTCCCAAAATGGTGCCATTGACAGCACCATTGTTTTTTGTGGGTAGGTCAAAAAGTTTGTTCTCTGTGCTGGTGTTTTCCATTTTTGATAATGATGTAAAATCTAGTTAATTTTTCAGTTGTTAATACTTGGATACAGACTATTATCTCACTCAATGTCTTACTATTATAGAAGTTCTGACATCATCAAATAAAAATTTAAAACTTATTGATCTTATATGTTATGTAGTATCATTTTTAGCTATTTTCTCTCACATTCACTAAGAAGCTCTTGGTCAATTTATTCTAAGCTTATTGGTTGATTTTTCAGCACAAAGTGATTTAAACTCAAAGCAATAACTACTGAAATAAATAATTTTAGTCCTACATAGTATTAAATGTCTTACTTTTGCTTGTTTAAATTTTCATCATAACCCACAAGTACTACTACCATCACTTATTATCACATGCCCCAAACCAGTAACCATCATTCTTCTATTTCTCAATAGTATTCTATTTCTCAATGAGTTTTAGGGAGCCATCACAACTAATATTCTAAAATTGATTTATCAGTTTGGCTCAAATTCTCATTTTCAGAGATACCAGACAGTAAAAAATTACTTGCTTAATTTATAATAATAATTATTCTTGTTGTAAGTGTAATAAGCAATACTATAATTTAAGAAAACTAATAGTTGCTTGATTTTTTAACTTACAGAGCACCTTTACATGCATTATTTCACTGATCTTCTTGAAGCTTCTGTGACTATGTAAAACAGGTGTGACTATTATATAACTACCAGTGGAAAAGACAAGTGTACAGAAGTTGGTGATTTTTCTCAAGCTTATATAAACTACAAATAGAGGACAGGGATTCAGTTGTAAAAGTTTCATTCTTCTTATATTACATTAGCACACTGTTTTCCTTTATAAAATAATTATAAGTATTTGCATATTCTCAAGGTTATAACGTATAATGAATACCCATACATTCAAAGCCCATCTCAAGAAAGAAGACATGATTGAAACAATTGATGGACTCAACATATTCCTCCACAATTTATTTATTCATTTATCTTTTGGTGGATATTTTTGTCTTACAGGAATGTTGTGACAGCATTATTGTCCCTATATTTTTATTTGAACATATATAGAGAGAGTAGAAGCCTGTAGAGGATTCACATTTCCAATTTTTTAAAAAATATTTTATTTATTTGACAGAGAGAGATCACAAGTAGGCAGAGAGGCAGGCAGAGAGAGAGAGAGAGAGAGAGACAGGAGGAAGCAGGCTCCCTGCCTAGCAGAGAGCCCGATGCAGGACTCCATCCCAGGACCCTGAGATCATGACTCGAGCTGAAGGCAGAGGCTTAACCCACTGAGCCACCCAGGCACCCCACATTTCAAATTTTGTTTGGTGCACCATGTTGCCCTTATAGATACTGTTGTTCTTTGTTGTCAGCAATACTTAGAGTGTGTGTGTGGGGGGGAGAGAGAAGGAGGTAGGATTTTTTTTTTAATTTGGCCAATTTTATGCATGGGGGAATAAAGGTTTTTTTTCTTATGATGGTTTTTATTTACATATTTCTGATTACTGAGGAAGCTTAACCTATTTTCAAATAAACACACACATGCTATACCTTTTCAATTTCTTCCTCTAGAAATTGCCCGTACATAGTCTTCAGTTCTCTTTTTTGATGGCATGCTTTTTAATCTTATTGATTCATGGGCATTTTTTACAATTTTTGGATAAAATCCTTTGCATATTATGTTTTATTCATATTTTTCCCAGTGTTTGGCTTTTATGTTAACTTAATATTGCTTTTTTGCCTTTTTTCAAGAGTAGAAACTTTTTTAATGTCTAATTTTTTTAATGACTAATTTTTTTTAATCTTTGTTTTTCTTGTTTTTAGCTACTTATACCTTGTTTAACACTTCTCTTCCCTGAGACAACAGAGTTATTCTCATACACAATATTTTAAAGATTTTAAAGGTTTTTTTCTTATTGATTTTGTGGATATATGGAAATACAAGTGTATTCTGTTACCTTACTAGTGTCAGTTGTTAATTCTAATAGTTTTTATCATGAAAAAGCTTTAAAGTTTTGACATGTACTTTTACTTTTAAATGGATTTATGTGTGTGTATCTTGTAGATATGAATCCAATTTAATTTATTGTATAAATAACTGTCCTAGCATCATTGATTGAATAGCATACCCTTTTCTACAGATTTGGTTTCCTCTCTCACATAACTGATATGTTATATCACAACAAAGTGAGATTATTCTACCTAATTTATTTCAATCAATGATATAACTGTATTTATATCTACCTGCATATTTTGTGATTTCTATTTCCTTCTTTAAGCTTGTTTTAATGGCCCTCTTTTCCTTCTTTGTTACAAGTAAAACTTTTTTTTAATGTTTACTGAAATCTTAACATGCTTTCTTAGCCAATCTAAAATAAATTAATATTTCCACCTTTCTTCAGAACCCCCCAATGTATGTTCTACATTTCATTTATTTGACAGTTTTTGCATCTGAATGACTATAAATATTACTACTCAAAAGTGGCAACAGAGTAATTGAAATCCTGGTGATGAGTGCACTATTGAAGTCAGAACCACCATCCCCCCGCAAAAAAAAAACCCACAAAAAAATCCTGCATTCCGGACCTCTTTTTGAAATTCTTCATGAGTAAAATATGACCAGAAATGTTTGATGTAGTACTCCTGTATGCATCCTTCAAAGTAAGAAAGTGGTATTTCAAAGTGGAGGAATTTATTTTATGTGTGTTTTCTAAAAGACTATAAGAGTTTCAGCAAAAGAAAACTTGTGTAATTGTTTCATTTTGCAACATCCTTGGAGAATCCTTGGATAAGCACGTTGGTTATGGCTATGCTTCCTTGCTGTTGTCTGGATCATCTGGATCTCAATCTTGGATACAGAGAAGTTTAGTGTTGTTTTGGGCTATCCGGGAAGACTTGAGAATGTTGCCCTGTTTGTAGGCTACTATTCCTCTGAGCAAATATTCTCCCAAATCACCCATTTTAAGTAAAGGATTGAGATGCTCATCCAATCTCATGCTTTAATTTGTCTCAGTGTAATGTTGACAATCTTTAGAACCATCGTTACACTCAGGAAGTCTATCAATAAGCTCTAAAGGACCAAATTACAATAGTATTTAAATATAGGGAACTCTGTTAACTTTTCTATTGCAGTTGAAGCTAGTTACCACAAACATAGCAGCTTAAAAAAATAAATTACCTCATATCTTTTGTAATCCACATATCTGGGAAAGCTCACTGGATCCTCTGCTTAGGGTCTTCCAAGGCCAAACCCAACTGTTAGCAGGGCTTTACTCCTTCCTATAGGCTTTGTGGAAGAAGCTGCTTCTGAGCTGGTTCAGGTTGATGGCCAAATTCAGTTGCTTGTGGTTGTAGGACTGAGGTCCCATGTTCTTTGTTGGCTGTCAGCTGGGAACGAGCTTTATAGAGGCTGCCAGCATTCCTCATAATGCTATCCAGGTGATGCCCTCAGTGCCAGGGGTCTAATTCCTTTCATACTTTGAATCTCTCTGACTTTCCATTTTGATATCATAAAAATATAAAATATATTATTTTAATATAAAATATGTTAATATATTTTAATATATAAGTATTAAATATATTTTTATAAAATATATTATTTTTATATTCTATATATATTATATTCTATATATATAATTCTATATATATTCTCCATATATATTCTATATATATATAGGTTCTATATATATATAATAAAAATATATTATTATTTTTATATTCTTGGATCACACTTTGAGAAATGCTTCTTTGTATTAGTGGCTCTTGGCTCTATGATTCTTCTATATTTTTTTTCTTTTACCTCAATAATAACTATATCCATACAATTGATCCATACTAATGCATGTTTCTTGACCTTGTTTTTTTTACCTCTGTATTGTTTTTTAATGAATGAATATATAACAAAATAGTTATGTATTATTCTGTTGAGAGAAATTTGGACTGCTTATTCTTTTAGGTAATTTTTTTTAATATAACAACATAGTTGAGTATGTATATATCTTTCCAGGAGTTTTTTCAAGGCACAACAGAGAAGAAAAGAATATCCTGATTCCAACAGCATGAACTTATACAAATTTGTGAGTTAATATCAAATGACGTTCTGTAGTGATGGTGCTAATTTGCATGATCACCAGGAATGTATGTGAATTCCCATTGAGCCACATCCTTGCCACTTTCAAAATACTCATTTTTTTCCTGCATGGTTATTAGTGCTTATGTCCTTTAAATTCTATGTTTTATGTCTTTAAATTCTATTTCAAATCTAATCCAAGCAACTCTCATCTCTTACTTGAATGACAATAGTACAGACTGCCAACTAGTCTCAATGTCTTCACTCAACATGTCCAGTCAATTGTCCATTCAGCAGAAACAATAATCAAATACAATTTGAATATCAAATAAAGTCAGCTTCCTTCCTAGAATCCTCCCATGTTCTTTTGATGCCCTTGGGTTAAAATCTACAGTCAATCTTTCGGTCATCCAGTATGACTCGAGTCCCTGCCTTCCTTTCAAATCCTATCTCCTGTTTGTGAAATCCCTCTTTCAGTTCCACACACTTGCCAAACTCTCTCTCATCACAGGGCTTTTGCACAGGCTCTTCTCTCTACCCAGAAAATGCCTCTCCTTATTTTCTTTTCACTCATCTTATCTCATTTCACCTCTTCTAAAAAGTTTTCTCTGACCACGCTATTTACATTAGGTTCCACCTCAAAAGAAACCCTTGCTTTTATTTTTTTCTTCATAAAATCTAAACAACACTTGGCTATTTATTATCTGTCCATTCATTTTTTTCTCCAATAAATTAAGCCCCATAAAGGTATTTTATTCACCATTTTGTCTCTTTTGCATTCCCAAACCCCAGTGTAACATAGGTGCACAATCTTCATACATTACTTAAGTAAACAAATACAACATATGTAGGTCTTCATAGTTATGTCATTGTTAACAGATACACTGGTTTAAATTATTTACATCTAAATATGTTACATTCTACTGTATGGTGACTGACACATAATAAACAGACAATGTTTAAATATGAAAAAAGATATGGGTCTTTATATAGAGGAAGCAAAATAACTTCAGAATGCTCTAAGTACAAGAGGGATTGCTCTGAAACTATGTAGATACACTGAAAGTCAACCTTAAGGAATGATATCATAGATTTAGTTGCTTAAATTCTAAAAGAGAAAGTCATTATAAAGCAGTTTCCCCAGAATGGATGTTCACGGTTAGTAAAATAATCAGACTCCAGACTTCATATTAAAAAAGATTTTAAAAATCACATGCCCTTACTGCATACCACTACTTGCATAGCTAGAGTTATTTCAGAGGTCTTACTCTGCCAGACATTGTGCTAAGGATTCCATGTGCATTATTTTATTTAATCCTCCTACCAATCCTATGAGTTAAACACTGTTATTATCCCTGTTTTATATGCAAAGAAGGCAAATCTTAGGAGGTTTAATAACCTGCCTAAAGCCACATGGCTAGAAATGATAGCACTGGGGACCTGAACTTGAAGCTGTCTTAATCCAAAGTGCATGCTTCTAAACACTGTGCTTGCCTAGGGTCTTCTTTAATTAGCAATTTGAACTATCAAAACTATGTGATTATTTGAGAACTATGAAGCACTCAGTGCCTTTTAGCTCTCCTCCTACTCACTATCTTGATGATAGTATTTCTTATAATAGGAAACAGTAAGAGGACTAAAAAATGAAGGCATATTGAAAACATAAAATATGACTTAGAAAGGAGAAGGGGACAAGAGAGAATAACAAAAATTAGGTTTAAAAAACTCAGAAGGCTCCATAGACCATAGTTACTTTGGAAAGGAGCAAATAGTTCTGAATAAGTTAATGTCTCTAATGTCATAACTAGAGCCTAGAAAAAAATAATCAATGTCCATTGTAATATCCCAAATCATGAATAATAGGCAGTGTGTAGTACCTTTTTGAGAGTCCTATGCTACTCTTTAAAACTAACTCTTAATTGCAGAGAACAAACTAAGGGTCAACAGAGGGAAAGCAGGTGTGGGGCTTGGGGAAGCAGGTGATATGGATTAAGGAGTGCACTTGTCCTGGGGAGCACTGGTTGTTGCATGGAAGTGTTGACTCATACTGTACTGTACACCTGAAACTAATAATATACTTATGTTAACTAACGAGAGTTTAAATAAAAAAACTTTGAAAATAAAATAAAATTGAACATGACTGTGAGTGGAAACGTTAAGCTTGACTATTTGTAATTTAGCTCTACCTGAAGCAACTTGTGACAGGTGTAAGAGAAATCATGCTTATTATTCAGCACTACTCTCTGTTCTAGAGTGTAAGCTAGACATGTATAGAGTCCCACTAAGTACAAATGAATGAAAAATCAACATGCTGTTCCTTTAAGCAAACAATTCTAGTCCACTGCTCAATCCCTACTTTCATGTTCCTACCATGGCTCAGTTTGAATCTTCTCCTTTTTTGCAGCCTGAACTAATAATTCACTCCTGGCAAAGTCACATGTTTACAACTTCTGGAGCCTGTGCCTCCCTCTTACTGGCTGTCCATCTTCCTCTAATAAGGTTTATCTTGGCCATATTGGCTCTGAAAGGGTGGGGTTCACATGGAGTTTCTCTTTGCTTTTGATATTCTGTTTTCCTGCAAATTTCTGTCATGTTCTTCGATTGTCCTAACTGTGAAAAGGTATTTTTCTTCCAACTTGTAACTAGTAGAGCAAATATGCCAATGATGGAACATTCTATCAAAGTGCTAGGCTGGACATGATATAGGAAACCATATGCAAACCATAGGCATGTGTTGATCCAGCCACGAGTCTCCTATCAGCAAGCCAGGAGCAAGGCTAAGTTTGCACCAACCAGTAGTGGCTTTCAGCAAAGCAGAGCAAAATTTGAATTGAGTTTCTGTACTCCTTTAATATGTATACTGGAAAATGTTGAAGAACAGCTAGCAAAATGAGACTAGGCTCTCCACTCCACTTTCCCATATCTACCTTCCCTCCAGAACCCCCAGAATAAAGACACCTTCCTATTTCCCCAGGCCAGATTGCCAGGTTTAGAGAGAGAATACAACCAGATTGGCTTGCTTACTTAAATTTATTTCAGACTTCACAGGGATTAATGTGTGTGTACATGAACTGGAAAAAAATCACAGAGTGTACTTTTTTTAAAGATTTCATTTATTAATTTGAGAAAGAGAGAGCAGGAGCAGGAGTGGAGGGGTGGAGGGAGAGCGAGAGAGAATCTCAAACTCCCCACTGACCATGGAGCCTGATGCAGGGCTTGTTCTCATGACCCTTGGATCACCACCTGAGGCAAAACCAAGAGTCAGACACGGAACTAACTGAGCTATCCACAGATCTCTAAAGTGTACTTTTTTTTTTTTAAACTAATATTCCTTTATAAAAATGCACCAGAAAGTCATTATTGGTCTATCTTATCTATTTTAGAGTCTAAAAAAACAAAATGAAAGAAAAAAAATTCAACAAAGAAAGGAAAGTAGGAAAGAAAGAAAAAACTGGCCTCTAGAGTAATCCATATTGTTCTGAGTCTTCCTTAAGCAATAGTTTAGCCAGTTGTCAAAGACTATAGCCATACCAGGTCAAGTGAAATGAAAAATTGTTCTGAAACTTTAAGAAAAGAAGTTTTGCTGTCAGAAACCAGGTAGTAGAAACATCGTATCATTTTGAGTCGGATGTACCTGAGTTTGCTTACTAATTATATGATGTTGAGCAAATTAGTTAACCCTTCTGATGTTCATTTCCTTATCCATAAAATGGAGATAGAACCTATTTCAAGAAGTTTGTGAAAGAATAAGTTAGGTAGCATCAATACATCCAGAGGCTCATTACACATGTTCAATAAATGTTTATTCTCTCCCTTATTGTCTTCTGTCCCCTCTGTGTGTACCTATGTCTTTTGTGGGGGAATGAGTGAGCTATGTGCATTTCTTTCAACTTCAAGCTGAGCTCTGATCCCTTCTCCATTTTTCTTTTCCATTTAAAGGAGACCAAGGACCCCCACTTGGTTCTCTTTTGTATTTTTTTTTAAAGATTTTATTCATTTATTTGTCAGAGAGAGAGTGATCACAGGCAGACAGAGTGGCAGGCAGAGGCAGAGGGAGAAGCAGGCTCCCTGCCGAGCAAGGAGCCTGATGTGGGACTCGATCCCAGGATACTGGGATCATGACCTGAGCCGAAGGCAGCCGCTTAACCAACTGAGCCACCCAGGCATCCCCTCTTTTGTATTTTATACTTTAATTTTTTTTGTTGCACATCCTTACTATCTAATTTTTATGCATATTTAATAATGATTGCTACCATGTTTTCCATATCCAGGAAAAATATGTAGCTTTGATAGTCCCAATGTGCCTACAGATTTGGGGTGAGAGGACTGATTGCTTTATGATTGAGAGTCTGTAATAATTTGCCTTTATTTTATTTATCTTGTAGATTATTAATGATTGAGCTAAGTGATGAAGAAAGATCAATTGTAGCTACATAACTCTGCTATAAGTTTTATAAACACATTTTAAGTTTTGTTAGAATTGTTATCATATCATAAATTTACATAATCCTAAAAAATGTGTACTATTGGAAGTAGAATTTTTATGAAAATATACCAAAATATATTTATGCTGTGATACTGCCCCACTGGCACTCTAGTAAAAATTAAGGTGAATGTTCACTTTATTTCAGAAGGATATTATCCATAATATCAGGCCACATATAAAAAGTTAAACATATCTAAAACATAGCAATAATTTAATTAGATGGTTCAGTTTAGTTTTAGAAGTATTTTGAGTAATGATGTAATTCTAAGACCCAAGAAAGTTACAGGGATGTATGCAAATAATTCAAGAGGGAAAAAAACTCAGTTGTGTAAGACATCAGAATGAACAGGCTGCAAATAATTTCAGAGAAATGTATTGCAGTTTACTGTTTCCTTGCTGATGTAACTAATCATAATATGCTTTATAGGGCCATTTCTAGCTAATACTATGTGTTCCTCATGCTTAGTTTTATATTTTTCCTACCTCCTATAAAATAAAAAGATTTATTCCCACTTGTTTAATAGTATGGCTCAACTCAACTTTACATACTTTAATACCTGTGGAAACATAATTGTTTTTCATAAAATTTGGAAGGTGATGGAAAAAGCTCAATTTTCATTCTTATTTTATTTTCCATTTATTCACAATTAAAGTTTATATCACATGACATAATTACATCTCTCGGGAGGATATTTTAGATCCTGACACTTCCCTGGGCTGTCTCCATCAATCTTCATAAGAAATAATACTGATATAGCAGAATTCTGTAAAAGACAGTGAATCCAGCAGTCAACTTTATAAAGTACTTCAACGTCCTAAAAGTACGAGTTAAGCCAAATTTGAAACAAAACTGTCAGTGCTACCATTCTTATTTTACTTGTCTGGCCTGGCCCCAGATACTTCATATGTAAAGTGTGATATATACCTCAAGTCACACTACAGGTGAAAACTGTTGTAGGAGTTTCCTTGTCTGCCATTAATGTGCTATAGCACATTGTCAGAAAACGTGTATTCTTGCTGTCACAGCTACTAATGATGGTAAAGAGAAATATTTTAACTTTCTTCTAAACTCTACTTATGTGGAAATTGCTTTATGTGTCTGACTAAAACATAGGTTTCTCCCCCTCTGTACCAAAATTATATGTTTAATGATATCTATAAAAAATAGAGTTCCCCCCTCCCAAATTGTAACTGTCTATGGGGGCAGATAGTAACTAAATTAATTGTGGTCATCATTTTGCAGTATATACAAATATGAAATCATTATGCTGTACACCTAAAAATAATATAATGTTATGTGTCAATTATGCTTCAATTAAAAGAAAAGATGAAGCTCAGCTGTTTTGGGTATTTAGATTTCTGAAGTGGGTAAGGTCTGACAAACATGACAAACATAGCATTTTGATGTTTTGTCAAACATACAAACATACAAACAACATACATAGATCCAGAGACAACCTCTCAAAATCCATTGTAAATAAAATTGAAATACTCAATGAGTCTTTGAATATTCCTTTTAAAATAAAAAAAAAAACTAAAAAAATAGCAGATCTCTGCTTTAACAAGCTTACTGCTATATTTAGACTACTCAATTTTACTTAGGTTGCTTCTAGGTAACCAAATAGCCATGGACAATAGTATAGATAATGATTTTTTTGTACGTAGCCCTTATTTAGTCATCTGTTAATTGAAATCAAAGCAGAAAACCCAGGTTATCTTTTAAATTTAAGAACTAAAACCTGATCGCTTCTCGGCCTTTTGGCTAAGATCAAGTGAAGAACTAAAACCTGAAGTTGTGAAATATGAGCCTTGTTTAAACTTTTTTCTTTTATTTTCTGTTTCTTTTCCCCCTCCTTTCCTCCCTCCCTCCCTCCCTGACAGAACCCCACATCGGGGCTCCCTGCTCAGCAATTCTTTGCAATCAAAAGCCATTTTTGGTTTGTACTTTATTTTATTTTCTTTTAAAGATTTTATTTACTTTTTTGATGAGAAAGAGAAAGAGAGAGAGAAAACACATAAGCAGGATCTCTACAGAGCAGGGAGCTTGATGCCCCAGGACACCGGGATCATGACCTGAGTAGAAGGCAGATGCTTAACTGACTGAGCCACCCAGGCACTCCTTGGTTAGCACTTTAAATGAACAAATAACACATCTCTGACAACAACCAGAAATATTTATTATAAAATCTTTACCTACAGAACAAAAATAGAGTAATTTCTCCTTTTTGGAAGGGATCTAAAACTAAACTTCTACATTATCAGTACTGCCCTGGTCATTCTATATTAAGGTGCTGAGCAACAGTTTTTTCTCTTGTGATATTCTCTTCCGGTGTCCCCTGTTAATCACCACTCCTTCCTATGAAGAAGATAATTTTCTTAAGATCTTGTTCAAATAACATATTTTACTCCATAGAATGCCTACACTTAAACTTGAAAGATTTTCGTGTTCAAAGAAAATAGTGAAAAGGAGGTGTTGGCATCCCTTGAACTTAATGGAGTTTGTATATATCCTTTTCTTCGATATGATGCTTTACGAATTCAATGTGACAAGCTACGTGCCATGTATTATCTATACTATGTTCCAAGAAAATGTAAAGTATTCTTGAATCTGGTAATTAATTTATTACTTTAGAAAGTGTGTGTGTGTGTGTGTGTGTAGTTCTTTTCATATGTCACCAATTAAAGAGCTATGAAAGTTTTTAGTTTTAAGCTACCTTTTATGGTTATTTTTAGTGAGTTGCTTAAATATTTCTTTAGGAAAATTGGATTACTTTGACCTTCTGATCTCACTGTAGCTGTGCTCTTCATGATTAATTTGCATACTCTTGGCAAGTTTGTAGTCATTTCATTATTTTTAAAATTTCTAATAATTAAAATAACAACAACCATGTTCTTCAGTTTTTCTTTGGGTCCCATTGACTTCTCACAATTGGACGATGAATGTATTATTAGGATAATTATTAGTTTACCATTTCAGATAACTTAATTTTTCATGTTATGTAAATAGTCACTAGAAGGAAATACCTGAAACTTATTTCTCTCTATTCCTCACTTAGCGTTTCTTTTGTATTCAGCCACAGCATGACCATATCATAGAGCTCAGCTACCTAAATGTACTTCACTTTGTCTCCTCTTGTCTTTTTTCAATCTATTGTCTGTATTCATCCTTTATCAATGCAAATCTGATCATGTAACTATGCTGTTTAAAACCTGTCTTTGGGTTCTCCTTGCACTCAAGATCAAGGCTAAAGTAATTTACATGGTCCATAAATTACTGCAGCATAATTTCCTTTGCTTAGCTGACCAGCCTCATTTTGCTTTTCCCAGTCTACTCTATATTTTAGTTACATTGTCTTTTATTCAAATTTTGGATTTTCTACCACAGGGATTCCCAACACTGTGGTCCTATTTCTAGAACACTGTCTTCCTGACTTCTTTTGGATATCCAATTAATACTGCTTCCCTAAATCTCTAAAATGTCCTTCATATCCCTAGAGTCTTCACATACAGAAAAGATGGTCTCCTGCACCCATGTAAACTACAACTAGGCTTATTGCTTCTATAAAGTTAATTCTGATGCAATAACATAATCTAATTGCATATTCACATTCATTCACTTTGAGTTTGGGTCTATCCTCTAATCTCCCCTGCCTCCTACCAGTCTCTATCTTGATGAGATTTAGTTGAATACAGGCTACAGGGGATTATTTAGTCATGGCCTTTGGAGGTTAGAGTGAGGTTCTTCTGCAGAAGAGCAACTTACCCCCATTTCTTTATTTTTCCCCTTCCTTTTATTAAGTTGATATACCCTCCCTAGTAACTTGCATATTAAATACTTTTAAAAGTACTGGAAAACTTGATACTCTGTTCTTAATAAGCACTGTAAGCTATCTGGCGAAAATTTTTCCAGTCCGTAAACAGCACTTTGGCTACCTATTTCAAATGGCTATTGATACATGGAATGGATTTACACATGATTTTAAGCTCTTTAGTACAATCCCCTGTTTTGTTGAATCTCAGCACTGTTTTCTAGACTCAGCCGACATTGTGTTAGAGTTTCCAGATGAGTTTCCAAATTCTGTTGACTTTAACAATAAATCTTGCTAGTAGCTAGTTTCTGGGAAGAATATATGTATTTTTTAACCATAAAAATAAAGTGTATATCTGCTGTTTTCAGCTTGGCAAGCTCCATATGCATTGTTCTCCATTTTGTGGTGACTACAAACTCAAATGGAGCCAAGTGAAAAATGAGCTCTGACCAACTTTATCAGCTAAAATGTAACTCCATTAATCACACTGAATCTTTCAAAGGAGTTCATCAAATTTTTTAATTGGCTTTTAATTATTCATTCAGTAAGAATTATGAACACTCAGTAATGATCATTAGTAATAGAGATATAACCCCAGATGAATGATGAGCAGCTAAAGCAGTGCTAGGCAGAAAGTAAGTGATCAGTTAAAATGTGTTGCTTGAAATATACCAGATGATATGGAGGAATCCCACAAATATAATGTTGAGCTAAAAGAAGTTAGACACAGAGCAGTGCTATTATATGATTTACACAAACTACAAAAACAAGCAAAAACTAATCTATGTTGTTAGAATCTAGGGCATCATTTAACTACTGAGGAGAAGCCATCTGATGGGAATCACAGGAGGCTGGAGGTGGCCTCTGATGGGCTAGTAATGCTCTGATTGCTGAACTGCCTGCTGATTACAAGAATGGGTTCAGTATGAAAATTCAAACAGCTGAATACCAGCACCATGGATGTCCCTTCTAATTTAATAAATGCTAGAAAATTATTTGAGTGAAGATGTGGTATTTTCTGAAGATGTGATAATATCAATGAAGAAACATACATAAAACTTGCACAAGGAAACAAATAAGTGTCTTTTCTACACAGTTACAAAATGCACTGAAATTTTGCTTATTGCTAATCCCCTAAAGCCAAATATAAAAATGTGCCATTAATTGACCCTCCTGACATTTGACAAATGTTGATGATTTAGCAGCATAATAGTTTCTAGATAACATAACAAGTGAATCCATTAACTACATTTCTATTTTCTACACTCTCTCTAACATCTATAAGTACATATTTATTAACAGTCCTGGCTCTTTGGTTCTTTGATACCCATAAATCATAAATAGGAAAATCTGAGATCAGCTCCTTGGGAAATCTTGTATACACGTTTTTTTGGGGCAGGAATTACATATATACCAGAGAATTTTTTGTTTGTTTGTTTTTAATAGCTCATCCTCATCCACCTCCCAGCATAAAATTACTGAATTTTCTTTTATTTCTTAACAAGAATTTAACTACCTACATGATGTAAAAAAGACTAGAAGATAACAATTATTAGAAACTTACTTGTTTAGCTCATGTTATGGAAGTTAATCACAAGTACGCACAGAAATAAGGATATGGCTGGCTCTCTTAAAAACCTACACCGTTAGGAATTTAGGAGGCTGTGATGTAGTCTAGAAACAGAAAAGTAGTTCATAATCACAGGTAGGTTGAAGTGGATTCTGTTGTAACTTCCCAGAGTCCCCATTCAGAATTGAGATACCCACTCCCCCAGTTACTGGGAGTATTGGCCTGATAACCAGTATCTTATTTGCTCTTGGGAATTGAGCTCAACTGAAGGGAACTGCTATGCAGAAAATCATACCCTCTCCCAGGGGGCTTTCCCAGTGACTTAAAGTAGCATAGAAGGTCCTTTCCCTTTGGCTTAGTGAGTGACAATCTGAAAGCCCAGCCATTCACCAAAGCTCCTCTGGAGATCATTGCAAGTATATCAGTGTTCTCCTGCACTCTCTGCCCCATGTTTGGTATGTCCTTCACTCACCACAGGTGTTGTTTCTGCAACCACTCCCCAATTCCATCCCTGCATGTGAATCTTTGTTTAAGAATCTGTTTCTTGGACACCTTAGTGGCTCCGTCAGTTAAGCTTCAGACTTGGTTTTGGCTCAGGTCATGATCTCAGGGTCATGATCTTGGGGTGGTGAGATCTGGCCCTGCATTGGGCTCTGTGCTCAGTGTGGAGTTTGCCTTGTGATTCTCTTTCTCACATTCTGAATGAATGAATGAGTGAATGAATGAATGACTAAATAAATAAATGTCTTTAAAAAATAATCTGTTTCCTGGGGGGGCGCCTGGGTGGCTCAGTGGGTTAAAGCCTCTGCTTTCGGCTCAGGTCATGATCCCAGGGTCCTGGGATTGAGCCCCACATTGGGCTCTCTGCTCCGTGGAGAGCCTGCTTCCTCCTCTCTCTCCCTGCCTGCCTCTTTTGCCTACTTGTAATCTCTGTCTGTCAAATAAATAAATAAAATCTTAAAAAAAATAATCTGTTTCCTGGGGATATAATCTAAGACAATTAGTACCAGGAGTGGTCTGAAAAAGAAATTTTTAAAAGGAGATTTTCAAGCTGGGTCACTCTCTTGCCAGCTGGATCTGAAAAATCTCATCAAGGGTGGTATGCAGAGCATGGATAGATCCTCAAAACTGTAATGGTACAATTGTTAAAATACAAGGACTGTGAGCAGCGATGGAATAATGGTGGAGGAGAATGAAGTGGCAGTGGTAACCTGCCAAGTTTTTGAGAAATGAAAGTAAAATGGTAAATATAAGGACAATGGAATTTGATAGTTGTTGGAGGAAACTGATGCATAAGAAGAAAACCGGTAGTGGTTAACTTCCAATTAAAGACTAATTGTGAAACCCAGAAGCCTTGTGGGTAGTTTATAAAATAGAGAATCAGTTGATGGGTTGGTCAGTAGCCTGGAAAGAGAAAGATTGGAAGGTTAAGGAAAAGAAGATTTAAGAAAGACTCATAAATGGACCTACAGGAAAGGGAAAGAATTGTGAAACCATTTTTGCATGTTAACGCCTACCGGAAAATATCTTTTCTTGGTTTAATTTCTAAACTTTCTTCTTTTGCTATAATTTCTTCTCTACTTAGAGAACTTCCCTTACCCATTGTTTAGTGATAGTTTTCTAGCAAAAAAACTTAGTTTTCCTTCATCTGAGAATAATTTTATTTCCCTTCACTCCTGAAAGATAATTTTGCTGGATATAGAATTTATGGTTGACAGTTCTTTTTTTTAATTCTTGAAAAATGTTGTTTCCATTCCTTCTGATCTCCATGGTTTGAGAAACTCACTATCATTCAGATTGATGTTACCCTATAAGTAATGCTCATTTCTCTTGCTTTCAAGATTTCTTCCTTGTCTTTATAGAAGTTTAACTTTTAGGTGTCTTGGCATGGATTTTTGTTTGTTTGTTTGTTTATACTTTTGGTGTTTTATCAGTTTTTAATCCTAAGTTTATGTCTTTCAGAGATCTGAGGAGTTTTCAGTCTTTTTATTTAAAAAATTAATACTTTTTGATTCCTGACCTCCTCTAGAACTTTGAAGATACAAACATTAGTTATTTTGCTTTTCTTTCTGTTGTTCAGATGGATGAAATCCTATTGACGTGTTCTCAAGTTCTCGGGATTCATACTCTGTCATCTTTAATATTGAGCCCATTCAGTGAGGAGGTTTTGTTTTCTGGTTATTGTGTTTTCCAGTTCCATAATTTCCATTTTTTTGCTGGGGATTTTTTTCATTCATTTAATAAAATGTGCAAACCTATGTTGAAGGATTTTAATGATGGCTGCATTCAAGCCAATGCCAGATCATCTCAACGTTTGATCCATCTTTGTGTTGGTGTCTGTTTAATGTTTTTTGTTTGTTTGTTTTTTGTTTTTTTCTGCATTCAAGTTGGACTTTCCTAGCTTTTGGTATGATGAAGGGTTTTCTTTTACACCCTAGACATTTTGAATATTGAGACTTTACATGTTATTTAATCTGTTGAGAACAAGGGCTAGGGGATTTGTGTATTCAATTTCCTGCTTAGCCCATTGGTATGATACAAGCTAAAGTAGAGAATAGACTCACATTACTTTGCTGCTGATAGTTGGGATGTAAGCTCATCTTTCTTCTTGCTGAGCTCCACTGGCACCAGGGAGGAGAATGGAGGATGTAGAGTACAAATTAGCCTTGCTTCTTGCAAAACAAGATATTGTTTTGTCTCACTGTTGCTGGGCAGAGGTGGAGGCTCTTTCCTCCCTAGGCATTATTGGCACAAGACATTACTGCCCAGTGCAATGCTGTTTCACATGGCCTCATTCCAGGCTTTTTGCTGCCATATGGAGTTGGAGGTCCAGCTCTCCACCCACCTCTGTTGATACAGGGAGGGGAGAGCAGGGGATAGATGTGGAGAGTGTAGGGGATGGATGCTCAGTGGTAAATAGGCTGCTTCTGCAATATCTTATTAAATTTCCTTCTGAGTGGAGGTGGAGGCTCTTTTATTGCTGGACCCCAATGAGTCCACACCTGTAGAGTAGTAATACCTGTTTCTACAAACAGGGGATTGAAATCTGCGTCCTGTTTTGTCCCTCCTACACTACCTCAGTGGGTGAATCAGATTCTGTCACCTACTTCCACCAACAGAGGCTTGGAAGATCAGCTTCCTGTTCTGCCCTGTTGACAATACCCAGCTGGGAAGTGCTATGTGTTTCTGAAGGGCTGGGAATAGAAGATTAGTTCATTGTCTTCTGAGCTCTGCTGACATCACTGGATCAATGGGAAAATTAGAGTACTGCTGCCTGCTTCTGCAAGATAGGAGAATGGGACTCAGGTCAGCTCCTCACTTAGCCCCACTGAAAACATGGGTAGGAAGAGGGTATATTGTAGCTTTTCTGTTGGTTTTTGGCTGGAATAGGGTAACAATCACTGAAACAGAAAACACTTTCTGCTATGAGGCTACCCTTGTCCTTTGGCTAAAGAAAATAGTCTTTTCTTTGAGCTTTTTTATTTGCTTGCTTTTGGCAAGTCTGTTGGCAATGCCAGGCTAGAAGTTCCTGCAGCACACTTTCTGGGATGTATGGGAGGTAATAATAAAACCCAGGGAACAGAGTGCTGTGGATTCCTCAGGTCCAATGTCCCTAGGCAATCCACCTACTTCTTTAACCTTTCAGACTCTTCCTATATTTGTTTCATTCCCAAGATTTTAAATTGTAATGGAGAGAAACTTGCATGTATGAGGTTATCTGATCTTGGCTGGAACCAAAACATTGACCTCTTGCCTCAAGGAGGAATAACTCTGGAAGATTCACCTTACTTACTGGAAGATTCACCAACTCCATTCTTGTTGAGAATATTTTGACTACATCAAATTTTGATTCTTACCTCTCTAACCTCATGTCTTTGACTCCTTCAAATGAACTGTTCCTAAGAGCACTCTACTGTAAACTAAGTGATCTTAAATCTGTATATCAAAGTCTGCTTTCCACAGAACTTGACTTGGGACCTTGATTTATTACAGCTCAGGAGAGGGAGCTGGTCATCTGACCTTCTCCACTCCCCAAATATGGTGTCCATTTTCTTTCAGTCTCTACAGGCAATATTTCTAATGGGGCCATCACTTCTATTCTCTACATCTTTATTTATTTCCTAACTTTTATTTAGTTATTGTTTCTGCTTATTTCTATTACTTGCTGTTGTTGTTTAGGTTCTCCTACAAACTCCTAGGAATCTCAGAATCTGGCATTTAAAATTTTTGTGAAAAACAGAATTTTTAGAATTTAGTCATGTTCATCTAACAAAAAGCTTGTTGGAATAAGCTTAGTTCATACTAATCTATCCCATAGAATTCTTGTCAGCCCAGAGTGTATCAGTTCAAGATTAGATGCTCAGTGCATCTCTGGTCCAATCTCTGTAACTGGCAGGGCTAAGAAAGGAGATATCCATCATTTTTTTTTGCCAATTCCCTCAGCAGAATTCTGGGTTTGAAAACTTTTAGAAGGATGTTGTGGGTATGTAATATCTTCCTCTTCCTTTACTTTTCAATATTTGGACTCTGTATTGGCCACTGTATTGCATTTACTTTTCTTTCTACACTTGCATCTCTGCATCTTATTTGTTCTATTTCTTCATATAAAATCTGGCACTGGGTTTGCTTTCCTTTCCTGAGTGGTATCCCTTATTCCATTCAAGGTGTTTCTGTCTGCTGGTATTCAGTGGCTGGAAGGACTACAAGTAAATTCCCCATAAATTAGCTAAAATTATGCTAATTGAACCACCACTGTATCTGCAAAGAATAATCAGAGACTACTGAAATGGAAGATTTACTTACAATTATGGCTTATATAGAAAAATGCCTAGTCCTGTAGCTTCTACCTAGTAAGCTCATTGAGGGTGGATTTTTGCATGTGGCTCCAGTCTGCACACAGAATGTATAAAACAAAAGAGCAAAAGGCAGCAAAAAAAGGAAATAGCCATCCAGTATCTTTGGCTATCAGATATTTAAATTAGCCCTCTTCTTTCATGAGAGAGGGATTTGTGTTCCCCATCTAAGAAATGGACAAGAAGCCTTTTCTGAATTTCTAGATATTTGACAGTCTTAAATTCACCATGATATATTTCTGATTCTTTTTTTTTTCCCCTGTAAACTTTGATGTACCTCCTGCCTCTTGTGTCTTTTACCAAAAGTTCTTTCTAACCTGTGTGTGTGTGGATTTTTTTTTTTTTTGACTGAGGTTTGATATTTTCTTCATATACTCAGAAGCACAGTTCCTACTGTGTTTCCTAGACAAAGTGAGACTATTTCCATGATAACATTAGCAGAACAATTCGACCAAAATATATATCAGCAAGTATTTCTAGAGCCCTATCTCTTTATAGTTGACACAACAATCTGAAAGAAAAACTGTAACTTTGATAAATATATAATTTACACCCAAGTAAGGACCTTAGTACATGTTACCCCAAAACTAGATAACCTCAAAAATCATTAATAATCCTCTTTAAGTACCATATTTCTCCCCCCACACACTTTTTTCTTTTTCTCTTTAAAACTGTAACTACCTACAATTATAAGAAAAGAAATGTATCCAAATCAAGCTCTGGTAAATGCTGAATTGATCAGTCTATAATTGTAATGCAAGGTATGACCTCATAGTCTATTTAAAAAAAATGCCAAGCTTTGTCTTAGAAACAGTTTGGCTTTAAGCACTGGCTTTCATGCATCAAATAGTGTAGAGAACAAAAAGCTGACTTTGCCAAGAGAATTTCAGCAGCGTGAGAAACTCAATACATTCTTCATCCAGAAGTTGTAGGAAGCAATATATTTTTTTTTCTCAGTAGATTTTTTTTTAAATGAGAAAGCCAAGACTTCTCAAATGAGTCATACCCCAATAACTAAGTATTTTCCCATGTAACTTTTTTAAACTAAAGTTTGAACTTCAGGCTCATAAAAGTGAAATTCATATAACTTATATCACTGGGTTGAGATGAGAGGATCAAAGTAAAATAGTGATGTTTAAGAATAACATATCTTACAAGCTGGATTTTTGAAGTGTTCCTTTTGTTTTAAATTACTGCTATCACATCAAACTCTTTTCACTGAATAACATTCATTCAGGTTAACACTCTGGCCAAGACAGCATAAACCTGAATGACTGTTGATGTCCACTGGGGATATTTACCAAAATTCAATATTCTAAACCTTTTTTTCTTTAAGATTTTATTTATTTATTTGTCAGAGAGAGGGAGATCACAAGTAGGTAGAGAGGCAGGCAGAGAGAGAAGAGGAAGCTGGCTCTCTGCCGAGCAGAAAGCCCGATACAGAGCTTGATCCCAGGACCCTGAGATCATGACCTGAGCCGAAGGCAGAGGGTTAACCCACTGAGACACCCAGGCATCCCAAAATTCAATATTCTAAAAAACAATGTTTCACATTTCAAATCTTATTGTACTATTAAGGCACTTTGGGTATGGATTAGTCAAACTCCAAAAGGCAAGACTGATCATGAGCTTTTCTAGAAATGATTTCAACTTTATATTCAGGAAGCTCTAATTTCATATATTAGAAGTACCACTCATTAGATGTGTGATCATGATCAGTCTACTTAATTCTCCATAATGTTCTCTTCTCACCCTAAAATGGGATTATTTTGTCAATAGGCATAGATAATATGTTTTAGTTCACTTTCCAGCTCCATTTGTTTGGTAAGATAGTTAGAATCTAATATAATGAAAGTTTTTCTGAGTAAGATGGAATCAAGTTGTTGGTGACTATCCATGACTATCCGCAGACTTGGCAACATGAAAATACAGATTTGCTGATAATGTTCTATTTCAAAAACTTTGAATACAAAATAATATAATACTTATTTAAAGTACAATGAGTAGACATGGACACAGGGAAGAGAGAAACATTTATTGAATAGAGTGATAAAACATAATACTGCTCAATGATGTCTGCTATCCTTTCTCAGAAATAAGAGAAACTACAGCGCTTAGGCCCATATGATTATGACCAAAGGCAAGAGAAAGAAGTGAAGTGTGTCTCTCTGGGGCTGCAGCAATGGTAATCCCATGTGTAATTTTCCTTTCTACCACATCCTCCAAGATCTGACTGTGGAGGCCATTGTTCAGGCAACAATATCAAAAGGATAAAACAGTCTTGTGTAGTGAGTCACTGTATGGTGGACAAAGTCAACCAAACCCTTGCTGGTCTTTATAGACATGAGAAATAAAATTATGTTGTGTTAGCCATTGAAATTTGGGGTTGTACCATGACCTGATCTACCTTGATTACTATGGAAAATTATCAAATGATAACTCACATCCATAAGTCTAAATAACGTTTCTGAGGTATCAATTTGCTAATAGCAGAAAAGGGAAAAATTAAGCCAGAACTATGAAATACTTCTTTGAGTTTAATGTCGAATTTTGTCATTATAATGATATTTATATCTCCACTTTACATAATAGTGGCAGAGGTTTAATGTTGTCCACTGCCCTCCCATGTGACTGAGTGGTAAACCCAGTCAAGCTGAAGCTAAAATGGGGGCCATGTTCACCTCATTAGTGAATTATTTAGTAGTTGACAGTGGCCCAATTCGGAGGAACATGAAGGTCATTCCTGGGGATGACTAGGAATGCTATTCTTACTCATTCATAATGAGTGGCAGGGAAAGAAACATCTTTCTTGTTCTGATAAACTTTGCCACGTTCAGAGAATGTTTCTAAAACTAATCATGAGTAAAGATAGATAAAGGAAAAAGCCAGCTCAGCAAGAAGAGTAGGGGAGGTCTTCTGAGCCCCAGAAATAAATTTTCTATATTGATAAGTTAGCTAATGCTTGGTGGAGACCAAATAATCCTCACTGATACACCAAACACCATATAGACAGTGCTGGATAAATAGTCCATTTAAAACTGGGATAATTTCACTTGTGCTTCCAAAACATTGAGTTTTTTTGTTTGACTCAGCAGTAAAATGAACATTTTTTCTTTATTTTTTTGCCTTATCTTGTCCTCAACACATTAATGTATTTAAAAAAAAATCCCTCTCTATAGGTCTTGTATAAGAATCACCAAATAATTTCAAATGCCTGAAAAATGAATTGGCTCAAAAATCTATTGCTTGTGTATATTTTTTAAATGACTAAACTGTACTTTTTTCACTTCACCCCCAAGAAGCTCTAACTGGATGCGTAAAGCATGATGTATATTGCTTTTATCCCTAATAAAAAGAATTGTAATCTATAAAAAGATGAAAGTCAGGCCGAAATAATTAACTTTGTTTTTACAAAGTCTCCCAGACTCCATATTAAACTGTCATATAACTACTGAATTAACTAAAATGTGTCACATTCTCTATCTTGGTATGAAAAATTTTATGCATTGGCTTTTGTTGATAATAATTTCTCTGTAACGTTGAAGGTTAATATCTAGAGTGATGCATAGTAGATGCTTCTCCTTAATTTAAAAAAATCCAAGCTATATAACTTAGATGATTATTTCTGCTTCAACATTGTGTAAAATATGTCTTCGCCTTCCAATGATTACACTTTTAACTCAATGATATGAATTTACAACAAATCTAAGAACACACATCATAAAACAAGCACAGGAATAAAGATAACTTCATATAGAATGGAATTAGACTTGATACCAGCATATGTGTCTGATATTGACATTAGACATTGACATTAGACAGATATCACATACCTTTAAATTTTGCAATTATGTAGTCATGGTCCAAAACAAGAAATGGGTCAAAGCTTCTGTACTCTAAACTTTCCCTATTTAACACTTTTTCTTAGGGATTTGAAATTTGAGTATGGGATGTACATGTGGATGAAGGCAACTTTCTGTCCATCCTTCTATTTTTCTTCCACTCCCAGAATCGGCTGTACATTGCAAAGACTTTATTCTTTTCTCTTCTGTCTGACTGGAAATTCTTATGTCATGTCTTTCTCCTTCTGGATGTTTTTATCCTCTTCCTTGTGTCCATACTAAAAGATTGGCTATAAGCCAACAAGTTTCAGGAGGAAAAAGGAAAGATAGATTAGTTTAACATTTTCAAAATATTATCTTACTTATATAAGTAAAAAATGTTTTATATAT